>JAQFYQ010000292.1:0-18681 GCA_034694885.1 Buchholzia appendiculata | reverse complement strand
GATATCTTCCGATTCGCAAACTAGCTAAGTTGCAATTAGTCGGACAGATATATGTCGCCCATAATTTTGGCCATAAGCCTTGTTATTCTAATGAATAGTTTAGCTAATGACTAATGACTACATAGTCTAGTCACATTGTATTATGGGGAAGAATAGTACTTGGAGAACATATCCCTGGTATTGTCTCAGATCAGACCTGTGTTATAATAGAATAATGACACAGTAGATGTTAGCATGCCTGAAAGAGAGACAGACAGCGAGAGACAACGGTAGACAGAGAGATATACAGAGAGAGACAGAGACAAAGAGAGACGGAGACTAAGAGAGACACACAGACAGACAGACAGAAGAAGGGAGAGCGGGATAAGTGTGTAGTAGAGTTCTTGTACATAGATGCTGGTTGTCTTGGCTGTATTGTAGGCTAGCAAGAGTGGACATCATCACGCCATGCTGTATGTGACAGGAGATGCACTGAGAGTTGTTGATGAAATCAGCAAGGTATGTCATATATTGTATGCAGAAGGCAAGGTGTGTCATATACTGTGTGCAGAAGGCAAGGTATACCATATACTGTATGCAGAAAGCAAGGTATGTCATGTACTGAATGCAGAAAACAAGGTATGTCATGTACTGAATGCAGAAAGCAAGGTATGTCATGTACTGAATGCAGAAAGCAAGGTATGTCATGTACTGTATGCAGAAAGCAAGGTATGTCATGTACTGTATGCAGAAAGCAAGGTATGTCATATACTGTATACATGCAGAAGGCAAGGTATGTCACATACTGTATGCAGAAAGCAAGGCATGTCATGTACTGTATGCAGAAAGCAAGGCATGTCATGTACTGTATGCAGAAAGTGAGGTATGTCATGTACTGTATGCAGAAAGCAAGATATGTCATGTACTGTAGGCTTATATGTAGTAATATTTGTAAGTAATGATATTATATTGATGATGGAATTAATTTGAATCTAGTTACTGTCCAATGTTTGTTGTTGCCCCTGTGAATTTAGTATGTAAGTGGGAATATTGATTATTTGTTAACAAGCTTGTGTAATGGCGAAGGGCTGCTGTGATAGCCCATGGCGAGACCTGTGAACAGATGTTATTAGATGCCTTGAGTGGTCTGACCTGCTTTATTACAGAAGCAAGAAATGTTCAGCAACAGACTGCCTGGTATGTGTTGTGTTGCATCAGGTAGTATTTACTGGCGTGTAGAGCCGGATAGCATTCCACTGATTTGTTGTCACTGTTCATGGACCTATCGTGATTCAGTGTTAATTGATTCAATGTTAAGCAGTGATGTAGTCAAGGCAAGGCCAAGGCATTTTTTCCAAGGCCAAGGCAAGGCATTTGGAAATTGGTCAAGGCAAGGCAAGGCAGTAAGATGCCTCGAGGCCAAGTACTACATCACTGGTGTTGAAAGTGACCCAGTGTTAAGTGATCCTGTATGTCACTGTTCACTGTTCAGGGATTGATAGTGGATCAGACGATAGAGAAAGTATCTTTCTGTGCACCGGACCGGAATTATGAGAAGGGATTCGCGTACATCTGTCGCGACGGTACGACACGCCGCTGGATGTGTCACGGCTTTCTCGCCGTCAAGGAATCGGTACGACGACACGTTCTGTCACCTTTATACGCACTCTTGAGCTTGTGTTTGATCAGATGTTTAGGGTCTTAATTACATTTGAAAGCAAGAAATTGTTGCTTAAGATCAATTCCATGCTTTGTCCTGTCATGTAACTAAGCATTTTATGTTTTGTTCTGCTTTATTCTTGATAATTACGGTAATGTTTGTGTGTTTTGATTAGTATTTTTTTTGTAATTCTGAAAAAAACTATTGAAGTGTCTAGCTAAATAAAGTAACCAACTAAAAATGCTGCTCAAAATATTAAAATTATTAGAAAAACTAAAAATAACTAAATTGGATTAAATAGCTAGATAATGCAACCTATCTTTTTATTAGTAATTAGTGTGACAAATAATAATTATCAGTCCAGTTAATCGTGTAGATGTCCCTGTGAGTTAGCCTTGTGGTAGCTATGTGGCTATGTCTAGTGGCACACTGGCATTGTGACCGTAGCATTGTGATCATCGTAGCAATGTGGTTATGTATGTGGTAGCAATATGTGGCTAAGCCCGGCAGCAGTGTGGTCGTGTATGGTTCCAATGTGTGGCTAAGCCTGGCAGCAGTGTGGTCATGTATGTGGTAGCAATGTGGCTAAGCCTGGCAGCAGTGTGGTCGTGTATGGTACCGATGTGTGGCTGTGATAGCAATGTAGCCGTGCCTGGTAGCAAAGTGGTAATAATGTTTGGCTTTTCGTGGTGACAATGTGGCCATGTGGTCATGTGGTCAGGTTAGCATCTAGTTATCACTTGGTTATTTATTGTGGCTCTGTGTTTGTGGCAGGGTGAGCGGCTAAGCCACGTGGTCAGCTCTGTAATGTGGCTGTATTTGTGTTGCAGGGTTAAGGGCTAAGCCATGCGGTCGGCTCTGGTTATATTATGGCTGTGTGTATGTGGCAGGGTGAACGGCTAAGCCACGCAGTCGGCTGTGCGTTTGCGATCTGTCTGGAAAAGAAGCAGCAGAGGGAGAAAGAGAAAGTGACGGTCATGTATAATGAGAACGGAACAAGCTTCACACGCATGGGCTCATTCCGTCCGGCGACACTCTCCGAGCGACTCACCGACCCTCAGAGCGCCATCATCGCAGGTTGGCTCTCTTCCCCATGGCTTCAGCACTTGATAAATAAAATAGTTTTTAATAAGTTGATTAATTGATTGATTGATTGATTAATTGGTTGGTTGATTGATTGATTGATTGATTGATTGATTGATTGATTGATTGATTGATTGATTGATTGATTGATTAAATTCGTATTAAGTGAATTAAGATTAAGTGAAGTTACCTTCAACGTGTGACACTGTTTCACCTTGATATCATTGATGCCGTCATACTGTGAATTCTTGCCGTTGATGAGGTCCAGGGAGGTATTACAGTACTGCGTAAGGCTGACTGTGCCGCTCTTGAATGGCTGACTTCATATGGTGCTTACAGAGGCAAGTTCTACAACCTTGAGGTGACCTTAAGGCCAAATTGTTGCGTTTCCTACACTCACGGAGGTCAACTACTGGATCACAGAAATAAATTTATATAAATCCTCAAGCTTAAGATTCCATGCCGTTCTTAGAATCATTTCATCTGTATCATATTTACCGTGTGATAACTGTTGATGTTTTATTTAGTTTTTTACCGTGTCATGTGATGAATGTGTCACGTGATGAATGTCACAGAGCCTGTTCCGGTGAAGAAAGCTGACAATGCGTACGCGGTCCAGCGCCCCCACGCTCCGGTCGACATGCTGGAAAGACAAGGATCGTTCCGTGGCTTTGAGAAACTCTCTGACTCGTCTCCGTTCAAGCGGAACATATCTTTGCGACTCAACGAGCTGCCGTCCACGCTTGACCGACAGCGCCAAGTGATGGGAGGCATCCTAGGGCCTCAGTCGCACAATGACTCCATGGCCGGCACATCAGGTAGGATCATACTGGCCATCGTGTAGTTTTGTTTGTTGTGAGGATTATAGTGGTTGCCATGTGGTCTGTTTATTTCTCCTACATGTTGTTGTGAGTTTCTTCTGAAGAGATGTGGCTTCCCCTGAGCCACACCCGAGGCACCAGTCTTCCCCCGAACTAAAATTTGAACCCCGACATGACGGGTTTCATGCATTTTTGCGTTTTGGACCCTCTATATTAATACCTTTATTCATATCCGACCCCCTTCCTGCTCCCAAGTTCCAGACTCAAGCACTATGTAATAAAAAAACATCTATTAGTAACTATTTTTATTATTGGGGATGAGGATGTTATGCTATTTGATAGTTTTTAATTATGATAGCAGCCACAACAGTCTGGAGTATTGTTTATGCTATCACTGCTATTGTGTAGTATTGTGTATCAATAATATCGTTGTGCTATCTCGGCTATGTATGTGTTTTTGTATTGCATAGTTATGAGTATTATTATTATGCTATTGCTGCTGTTCTGTATGTATTGTTTAGCTTACAGTACTATCATGATGCTATCACTGCTATTATGTGTGTACTGTTTAGCTTACAGTACTATCATGAATGCTATCACTGCTATTGTGTATTGTGTAGCTATCAGTACTATCATGAATGCTATCACTGGTATTATGTGTGTATTGTGTAGCTATCAGTACTATCATGAATGCTATCACTGTGATTGTGTGTGTGTATTGTGTAGCTATCAGTGCTATCATGACTGCTATCACTGTGATTGTGTGTGTATTGTGTAGCTATCAGTACTATCATGGAGGCGGAGGAAAGCACACCGGACATCCTCACGGATGCACTCGGCTCTCTTCACATCCAACACCACCAACAGATGACCATCACTAATAACAACAATAACAACACTATCCTGCCACCCCCTGCAGCGGGCGGGTCCACTTCGTACTTCCCCCCTCATCCCTCAGCCCAGCAGCAGCAGCTACATCAGCACAGCAACATTGCAGCCTTGTCTTCACCTGTGTCTTCTACACTGCTGCCCTATCAACAACAGCAGCAGCAGCAGCTAGCCTGGCAGCAACAGCAGCAGATGAGGCTACAGATGGGCGGAGCTTCTACGATGGTGTATCAGCAGCACACTGTGATTGGCCAGAATGTGACAGGCTATTCTGGTCAGCCAATGGTAGTGGGAAGAGCTCCTGGTGTGTCGATGTACCCAGCCGGTATTCATCATCAGCAGCAGCAGCCTGGTCTGCCACAATTGCACTGTAAGTAGGATATACTTCATCTCACTATTCTAATAACAGTACATTTGTCTTGAATCAACAAAAGTCTTGAAAGACGTTAAATTTTATACTAGACTTGAAAGAATATATAAAAAAATGTGGTCACTGGTGAGTTGTGCTAACAGACAGGTTTGTAATGCAGTAGGTGCAACCTGGTGCATGGATGACTAATGTAGTGCAGGAATGGCCAGTGCCAAGGAGTACTTGCAATTTGAAAGAAATTGAATTTCGAAAATATATAAATTGAATTTTGTATGCCTGGACAAATTTAGTTACTGAAGTTACATGGATGTTGTACTTGAGTAAAGACGTGTTCTGTTACATAAATAGACTGTGGAGTGTGCTGTGTGAAGGTTGTTGCACATTGCTTTGTGTTGTTTTCAGCTTCTGCAGCAGCCGGAGGTCCTACCAACCACATTCCTGTCCAGGGTGGACCAGCAAGCAACCCGTGGGGTGCCACACCCGGCAGGGTGGGTGGGATGGCTCAAAGACCTCCGGGAGGGAGCGTATCAGAAGCCGAGTCGTGGCTCAACTCAACGGCTAACTTCATAGATCCATTTGCAGGAGTGCCGGCATCGTCGGCTCGCACGAGGGCTCCGAGCAGCACATCAAACGGGCTGAGTGAACAGTTAGCCGGCTCCGTGTCCAGTAAGACAGCGGCTGTGACGGTGCACATGCCTGCGACCACTCAGCACGGTGGCACCACCCACGTCGGTGCACATCAGCCCGCGCAAGTTGATCCGTTTGAATCTGTGTGGGCGGCCAAGGCAAAGTCGCCGACCAGCACTACACCAACTGTCGTTAATCCATTCCAGCTGTCGTCCGTCTCCACGGTGACATCCAATCAGACGCCTGCATTTTACGCTGCTTCGACCAATCAACAGCCGGCATTCCAGGTCACGATCTAGCAGGTTTTGGGTTGGTTAGAATCGTCTGTGAGACTAGGGATTTACGACTCGAGGTGGGCAGTGACGCATGCGAAGAAAGTTGCTCCTCTGTGTCGTTTCTTCAGGCTATCGTTACTGGTAATAACTCTACGAACGTTGTGAATCTGTCGGCTCCACATGGACATAGAATCTATTCGGCTCGGTAAACTGAAAGTGCCTGACCGTCGTTGGTTTCTAGCTAGGAATTTGGGCAAATTATTATTTGTCTTTTTCATGATATGTCAGAAATATTTGCTCTTGTGTTGGGATTGTCGGCATCCGATGCTTGTGAGGTTTTGAAGAATTGTTGTTGGTTGTACCAATGTACCTACCTCAGGCTGAAGAGAGAGAAACGTTAAAAACAATTACTTGAATTAAACTAAATGCAGTTGATGCAGTTGACGTGTGATGCATTAGTCGTCTGAATTCTGATATGAGCCATGTAATATTATTGCATATAGAAATGCACTTGCTTCTTCTTGTCCGCTGCTTTATGAGTAATTTCTTTCTCGCTCTCTCTCTCTCTCTCTGTCCTTTCTTCCTTCCTTCTGTCTCTCTCACAAAGGCACTCTGTTGACTGCATGCGAGTTGTTTATGATTCATGTCGTGTGTTTTAAGTGGTTTCTGAGTTGTTTTGAGTTTTTTTTATGATTATTGTATTTTGTGCTGTAGCTTTGAGTATGTATACCAAGTGTTTCTGTATGATACTGATAAGGCCTGTTTGATGCTGAGATAATATGTGTGTTTGATTTTGATGAAGTGCTGTCATACATATAAAGTTTGTGCGTTTCTTTATCGTGTTATTTTTTGTTCAAAGTTATGCGTCGCTGTTGATCGTAGTAATAGATAAATGACGGCTGAACGTGCTTATAATTTCAGCCTGATGTCCCACTTTTGTAGGCCTGTTAGTTTTAAATCTATGCGTAATTTGTAAGGGACTCCATCATTATGTGTGTGTGTGTGTGTATGTGCTATGTATGTTACAGTATATAAAAAAGGGTGATGTTCAGCTACTGTCAAACTTGACATCTGCTTGTATTAGAAATGGAACGCAGTGCATTTACCGTTGAACTGATTCTGTTTGGAAATCCAGTGATTAGACGATAATAACAAAATTTAAACTGAACATAATGTTTGATTTTCTGCAAGTTTTGAGCAGCTATGGTTTTGACAATGGGCGTCTCTATGAATTGAAAGCCCCTCCTCAAGTGAACAGATCCTGGAACTTGGGGAGTTCCTTATTTGCATGATGTTTGGGCACCCCAGGACATGGAAAGCCGCTCCAGGACATGGAAAGTCCCTCTAGGATGTGGACAGCCTCTAGGACATGGAGAGCACCCTCCAGGGCATGAACAGCCCTTCCAGAACATGGAAGACTACTCCAAGAAATCCAGACTGATCCAGAGCCCCTCCAGGACGCTTTCCTGTGTACCCGCATGCAATTGCAAAATAGGTCACGCAGCTATAGTACGAAACAGTACAGCGATAGTCAAAATTAATTAATTGCTACCCTAACCCCCTTACCATACTTTGAACCCTGTAAACCCTACCTTGAACCTTATAAACCCATATTTGAACCCTGTAAAAGTTACTAATAATAAGTTAACTGCATGCGGGTCCACGGTAACGTGACCTTTCACCTGGACATGAACAGCATCTTTAGTACATGGAAGAAACTAAGGAGTTGTTCCATTGCATGCCATCATTATAACTACACTATTTATGAATGAATGTGTTACATAGATGACTGGTGGCATAATTGCTAGACTTGTAGATAGACACAAGTGGATTCTGTTTGACAGATGACGTACCTTGATAAAAAAAGTGCAGTTAATAGCTTTCATACATTGTAGTAAACTCATTGTTCAATTGTTGTTCAATTGTCTGTAATAGGTTCTTGTGTTGCCTAACGGATACCTTCTCTTTCATACTTGCATGCAGCATGTTTTGTACGTTGCGAGACGTCTGTGCAGCGATGTGTGCTTGAGGTGTGACATGTGTCGTGGCGCTTGCAGTGAAGTGTGCTAAAAGTGTCATGAGTGTTGTCATGCTTGACGTTAGTGCAGTGTCATGTGTCGTGATTCTTGACATTCTTGCATTGAAGCGTCGCAAGTGTCTTGACACTTGCGACGAAGTGTGCTTGAGGTATGACGTGTATCGTGACGCTTGACGTCGTTGCGGTGGAGTGTCACGTGTGTCTTGACATGGTGAATTGTACTAAAATTGTCATGCATTTGCCTTCTTCACAGTGTGTACCTTGTGTTCAATTTGCAAGTTGCCTTGTTCACACTGGAATGATAAAACAATGCCTCCTCACCCATACTGGGTTAATATAAGCAATGGATGGCAGGTAAGGTCCAGACTAGATGTTACAATGCCACCATGAAAGTAGATGTACATGGATGTATGGTACATGGATGCATGGTGCATGGATGGACGGTGCATGGATGCACGGTGCATGCTGCTGGTGCACGTTTCATAAAATCTGCATACGTGTGCATCAAAAACAAGTTTTTCAGTGTTTTGAAAACTATATGTATTTTGAAGAAAAACATCCCTAAATTTCTAAAAATGTCTGCTTTGGTAAGTAGGTCAAGTTATCCAGTGAAAACAGTATTTGAAATCCGTAACTCTCTGTTCAGCACTTTTTAAACAGTTGTTTCAATTTTTCGTAAATGAGAAAATATCATTAATTCGCTCCCTTGTTTAACGTTATTGCAGCAAGTCTTAAAATGTTGCGCCTGATTATAAAATCTACACAAAAGCTTTAAACATGATGTCAGATGTGACTGCAGAGTTTTTCAATCTTGCATTGTAGTACATAGCCAGCGGTCGTATCACGTCTAGCTTTTCCAATTCGTCGCTAATTCTAATGTTTCATGCGAAGCTGTTCTGCGATACTTGTGAGTTGTTTGTGTGATATCAGCGTTATCATTAGCTATCGTAGCATTGTTGAGTTAATTATATATATTATTATTATTATCTTTATTTAATCTACATCGTCAGCATCTACTATGTAAACTTTGTAATCACGATTTGTTTTTGTATATTCGTTCGCTTCCCTTGTCTGTGTGCTCTCTCTCGTATTAATGAAATTGAAGTAGAATTTATGTTTATGTTAACTGCAAATCTGTCATTTTCTAATTGGTGTGACCCTATTGGTTGGCTAACTGTCTGTGATGTCCTCACCCTATTGGCTGGCTAGCTGTCTGTGTTATGTCCTCACCCTATTGGCTGGCTAGCTGTCTGTGTTATGTCCTCACCCTATTGGCTGGATAGCTGTCTGTTATGCCCTCACCTTATTGGTTGGCTAGCTGTCTATGTTGTGTGTCCTCACCCTATTGGCTGGCTAGCTGTCTGTGTTGTGTGTCCTCACCCTATTGGCTGGCTAGCTGTCTGTGTTGTGTCCTCACCCTATTGGCTGGATAGCTGTCTGTGATGTCCTCACCCTATTGGCTGGCTAGCTGTCTGTGTTATGTCCTCTGCTTATTGGTTGGCTAGCTTCCAGTGTTGTGCGTTTTCTGTATTGGCTGGCTATGTTTTGTGTCCTGACCCTATTGGCTGGCTAGCCGCCAGTGGTGTTATGTCCTCACCCTATTGGCTGACTAGTTGCCAACGTTGTATACTTACTCTATTGGCTGGCTAGCTGCCATGTCGTGTCCAAGCTTCCAATGCTATACGCTTTCTGTATTGGCTGGCTATGGTTTGTGTCCTGACCCTATTGACTCGCTGTGTTTTATGTCCTGACCCTATTGGCTGGCTATAAGCTATCAAGTAGTTTCCCTATAGTTGGCTTTAGTGTTAGCTGACTATGAATATTTATGATTTTCTGTATGTTCTTGAGTTTGTATACAACCTGTATATGTTAGACAGTATGTACATTGCGCATGTGTAATGTTTACATATCCTTGCATCAATATCCTATCATGTATTATGTCATGTTATGCATTGTGGGTTTACAGGCATTTACTTACTAGGACATATACACACTTGATATATAAGTGCACACTTGGCATGTAAGTGCACACTTGGTATATAAGTGCACAAAGTGATGGTATATACTGTATGTGCTGCTTGAACATTTAGTTTTCTTTATTGTGAATTTGTATTGTAATCATTTGAATTCATTTCAATGCATACTTATTATGTGAAACATGTTTCAATGCATATTTAATGTTGATTACAAAGGTACCATTATGTTAAACTGGTTTTTTGTGCGTGCGTCTGATTTATGACTAACCGGTCTGCAATTCACTCCGGCGTCTTTTTTTGTGTTGCATTACTCGTAGGTTTGAAAGAATTCATTTAACAAGTATCTTTAATTGAGTGACTACATGACTGAGTATTCTTGAAGGCATCCCCTAGACTCGTTATACGCTGTGCTAGTGCACAAGTACAAAAAGTGTAGTACTGTATTTGACATCTCCCAGCTAGGATGCCGGGCGCTGGTCTTCCACTGCACCTCTCAGTTTAATGCAGTGAAATATTCACCGAACCGGGACCAGTGTGCAGGGTGAACGCATCAGTTTACTACCTAGCCTTCTACGGCTAGTACTAACTTATATTGCTGGGCAACAGGGGCGGCAGAGCGTACACATTTGCCAGAATTTCGTATGGATAACAGCGTGGCCAGATTTTGAACCCAGGATCTCTTGCACAGAAGACGAGTGTTGATCTGACTGACGTGTCAGACTTTTTCCTTTAGTTGCAGCTGGCTGCATTTATAACTGAAGGGTGATGGCTTGGGAACACTAATTAGACATTTAAACATGAAACGAGTAATCTGCGCATTTTAGTCGCAATGTGACCCAGGTTGCTGTGTTCGTACAAACTGAACTTCCTACGACTTTGTTCACACAGTACTAATGCAATCAAACGTGTCTTCCATGCATGTTTATTTCATATCAAGACTTCAGACATAAATCACAAACACTAGCTTAGCTGACAATAAATGTAAAGAATTGAACAGAAAATGTAGAGATACTTGGTTACCATTACAGAACTTGACAGTTTCACACACGACAAAACAAAAATAATTCATACTTGTAAATCAATCAATGACTCTATAGTAACAATTCTAAAACATTGAATGAGATAACGAAGATTTTCATTAAATTGCATTTCTAAATGAGCAACGCTTTTGGGTCATCCTCACGACATCCTGAAATAGACTCTAGGGCTAAATAGGACTAAACACAGTTTACAAAACGGTCAGAAGAGATAATATTTTCCAGATACATAGAGAAAACTGATTTAACCTGTACAATTAATTTGTGCATTTTCTCCTACCTTATACTTCGTTTTTGTCGAGAACATACTGTATATCTGATTTAAACTCGACTCCAAACAAATACTTTGTGATACTACAACTCCTAGACAAATTGTGCGCAAGATGTTTTACGAGCGCCATTCAATGAATACTTCTGGAACCACATCCCAGCACACATACCAATGCCTGAAACACTGACCTATGTACAGCCCTAGCAGCCAATCACAAGCAGGCACGCATACAAAAGGGCGGAGGCACCAGAAGCTTAACCAATTGAAAGGCACAAAACTTTCAAGTCGCCTCCCTTGCACAGCTGCTTCAGCTATAGACATTTATGATAACTAAATGAGTAACGAAATACAATACAGCATTTGCAAATAGCACAGCAATCTACTCGCAACTTCTGCGCATATGAACGGAAAGAAGAAAGAAAACAACAGGTCTCCGAGAGCTGTAGTAAAGCAAGATTCAAGTTATAAGCAGAAAATAAGCAGAAGCTACAATAGAAAGTTTGCAAGCAGGATTCAGTCCAGATTTAGTGGAGAGGCTAAATCAAACAGAGCTAAATAAGAAATCTCAGTTAATCACAGTAGCAGTATGATTACGTCAGGAAGGGCATCAGACCGTAAAATTGTTGTTTCATCAATCCAAACAGCTAAAATGCACAGCCACATGGTTATCACTCAACTAGAACATGTGCTGCAGCTTCTCCTAGGCAGCTAAGGACAGTTTTGGTGGCGTCCCAGCACTGACATCAGAACATGTCTGATGCTGTCCAACTTGTAGCACACGTTTACATGCAGACTAGAAGTGGAACGACGATGATGATGATGATGATGATGATGATGAAGAGACAAGTGTCAACCCTGAAAAGATTTAATGAGACATGCGATTGGGTTGAGAGAATGGCAGGACACTTGCACCTGTAAGACAATGATTGTAAAACAATAATAGCACCTCGCCAGTTTGGCCTGGCTCCAGAGAAGATCACGCTGCAGCAACCTGTCTTTGTCTCCATCTCACCCCAGCAGACCCCTAGCGGGACCGCATAGTTCGTGCAAACGATTGATGAGTCAATGTTGTGGACCCTCTGACCTCCTCGGATGACCAAGATCCTCGGATCCTCTGATGGGGATCTCAGCGAGGCATCATGCTCACCATCAAGGTGCCAGCGAATCGAATCGACAAATACGCGTCTTCACTCAGTTGAAGTTGACAAACTAACAATACTAAAGTATAAACTGTATCAGTATAGAGCTCGGATGATATACATGTATAGGAGCTACATATTCGAGGCAGCTCGGGGTTGCAGACAGTACAAGATCACTGTTGTTCCCATGGCAACAATGTGCCATTTTTCCCACCAAATATTTCTGACTCACAGAAGTACAGGAAATGTTCCATAGCAGAAAATACAAACATTTCCAGAAGTTTGCCTATACCAAAAATAATTTTCTAACCCACTAAAAAATTGATTTTAAAAGAGGCGAATTCTAAACATTGATGATGATGATAATGACGACTCAAGCACATAATACTAGTACATAATAGTTTAGTACAATATTTGCATAATACAAAGTAGTTCTGTACAATAATCGTGCAATATAATTGTATAGCAATAGTATAATGGTCCAGTTGGATTTTGAGCCTAAAGTACAAAATCAGAAAAAGGCAGAGAATGTAGCACAGTAATGGCAAAACTTACTTATCATTTATCTCAGCTATGACATCGATGTTTACATTAGCCAAGCAATAGCAAAACCAGACAGAGTATAACACAATAGCAGCAAGCATGTTCAAACTTCAAACCCAAGAGATCTGAAAACAACTATACATATTGCAACCAATCAAACGCATCATCATAATACAATTACGACCATTGAAATACGGACCGCATTAGGATTTAAAACTCGTACACTACGCGATAAATTCAATTCCATCTCCCATTGACATACCTAAAGTTCACCGTTCTTTGGTAGATTTGATTCAAGGCAAAAAGTCAACAAAATCATCAATTAATACAATAATTACATCATCATGACGTCACTAGCATCCGCTCGACCTTCCCATCATGGATACCTGATCTACAACATTACTCTGCATATCAAATACGCACAAGTTGTATATGTCCCACTTACCAACACCAGTTAAAAGATTAAGGATTTAAACATTAACAGAGGCTATTGGTCACCTACACACCATTTGAGATCATTTAAACATTTTGTACTAAATCATTCTGTGTTAAAATTATCGGAACAATGTCAAAGTTTCAACGCAAAACCTGAAACAGAGCTACAAACATTATTATATTATTATTATGTTCCCTACTGTCATGGACGGCACGGTGCAGCGAAGGAAATGCTACATACATTATCTGCCAAGCAATGACTTCACCCTGACAATCCCAGCAAGCAATGACTTCACCTTGACAATCCCAGCAAGCAATGACGTCACCTTGACAATCCCAGCAAGCAATGCCCATCATCTGATCTGTCTGTTCTACATAGCACCGGTCCGACACAAACATTCCATCAACCCGACTCACACATCTTCATCACCGATCTATTGCGTTTACATCAAAGATACACAAAAGTAATAGTTAACCGATATAATGTTGAACACAGTCATAATAATAATAGTCAAATAATTTAGGTCCAATAATTGACTCCTGTTGTACGGAAAATTCAGAGTACTGCCACTGCATAGCCCAGTAAATTACACGTAGTATGACGCAACTAAGGGATAGTGGTCTGATGACAGCTGTAGTATGAGTGTAGACTACTGCCATATACTCTTTGGTTCTTTCATGGTGGTGGTTAGCTTGTGCTTGCTGCCACTACCAAAATTAAGAGTAGAATAACTTTCTCTGAAGAAGGGAAATCACCCCATTCCCAGTAAAGATTTGCGCTAGAAAAGGCATGTAGTCTACAAAATAAAGCCAGGAGCCAATGAGCCTTCAGGGACACTCAGTCTACACCTGTGCTCAGTACAAATATGTTGCGAAAGCAAATAAGAACAATTCTAAGGTTGCAGTTATTTCAAACGAGAAACTTGAAAAACTCTAAAATATATATATATATTGTTTATTATTTTTGCATCATTAATGACAGCTTGGTAAACTATTCATAAACTAATAAATGACTTTCCCCCATCCGCTGAACTACACAATCTACAATACATTCACTTGAGATGGTCAGAGACGGGTCACAAACCAGATGTAAATGAAGGTCAAGTCACACGTTCAGATGTAGATAAAGGTCATGTCATACATTTAGTTGTAGATTAAGATCAAGTCACATGTTCAGATGTAGAGGAAGGTCAAATAAGACTGACAGGCAGAAATTAAGGTCAATTCATAATAGCCGGATGCAAATCAAGATCTACAACTAGTGGTTTGACTTGATGCAAGTCAAGATCAGGTCGAACTATTAGATTTAGATCAAAATCAGGTCAAACTATCGGATGTAGAATAAGATCAGGTCAAACTATCAGATGTAGATTAAGATCAAGTCAAACTATCAGATGTAGATTAAGGTCACGTCACACTGCAATACAGCTATTTAGGTCAATGAGGCATCGCTCCGCCCATTGACCTATATCTGCAAGACTAGTCCGGCAGATGATATATTGTCCCCGCCCCCGACCGTCTGCACGACACTCGTACACACTAGAACCGGGGCAATACAAATCAGTATCTCCCCGTCAAGCCCCGCCTCTTCTGTCCAGCAAGAAACTGGGTCATCTGACTGGAATGGTATCCGCCTCCCAGTAGAAGACTCCGCCTCCTGAGCTGTAGCAGCCGTCGTGGAGAATGAGTCATCCATGAGAAGGCGGGACTTAACGACACTGATGCTGTTAGAGCCGCACGTGTGCCGGCTAGCGGCTAGTGATGCCTTGGCTGCCGCCGATGCAGAATTCTTCCAAGGAGAGCCGACTTGGGTAATAATAGCCTAATCACAACACATCCATAACATACACAACATGTATGAATAACAGTTAGATAATATCATACAAGTTAAACAATGATTACGGGAAGGACCTTTGGCCGCCCACCCGTGCTCATCGGCCTAGTCGGTCGGTGGTAAAAGTCATGCGTAGTAATACGTAAGACAAAATTACCGTCGCCAGAACCTGTCTTCAGACAGAACACTATCATCATCATCATCATCATCATCAAACAATGATATGTAATATTAAAAGTAATCACACACAAATTAGACCCAATATACATCCCTGCAAATACACATACTCGAAGTACAATAACTAATGGTGGCAAACTATAACAGCACAGCAACGGGATCTAAAAGCTACACTTTAATCACATTATTATATACGTACGTACGCACCTCGGAATGTCAGTGACGGAAGTCCTTGAATGCACTACGCATGGGAAAGAAAATGCTACATACACGCACATACAAATGTTGAAATGTTCCTTCACAATCTTGTGGGAATAATGATGTTGATGGAATGTGGTCTAGCAGACGCACGCTGATCACAAACATTAAACACATTACATTGCTTATCACGCTGTCTTCATTCCGCGTTGCAACACAAGAAATCTATGCTCAAATCTCTTCCCGTCACCTGGAATGCCAAGGTGTGCACGTGTAACCGCGTCACTTTCCTCCGCCCCTCCGTCTCGTCTGTCGTCTTGCGCAGATGCGCGTACAACCTCCGCATCTGGTCGAGGGTCGTGGCGACGCGCGGATAAGCGTCTGAGATGATCGTGATCTCGTCTGTGAGGAGAAGGCTGAGCAGATTCGGCAGTTCCTGTTCATTCATACCGAGCGAGTCGGAGTACCTGACGACACAAACACAGGTCTTGGGAATAACTAGAGCAATAAATCACGTTACATAATATTCAATCATCATCGTCAAAATCACCATCATCATCAGCAGCAGCAGCAACATCATCATTAAATGTCTGTTTACCTTGTACGCAGGGTTTAGATGTCTCCAACATCCTCCACACAGTCAAGTGCATGCTCCACTCTCCATCCCAATCTCTTCAAGTCATATCGCAGACACTCCGTCCAAGTTTTTCCATATCTGCCCCTAGCTTTTCTTCCCCCCTCCCCCAGCCACAACCAAGCACTTGGCATAACCTATCTGTTAATTTAATCATCTCATTATACTTTGTAAAGTAGACCAAATCTAAGGTGGCCAAAACGTGGATCACCAACGTCACAATAATTCTATTGCACAAAACTTGTTAAGATATCAATGATAAATAGTAAAGACGGAAATACTAACAGTACAAATGAAGTCACATTAGCTGCTTAAGATGACCGAGAGTATCAAGAAAATTTACTCCCACAAGCTTGATGATTGTATCAATGATATCACAAAACCCAATGACAGTGTCAATGATAGCTCAAAGGCAGTCACACAAGCCTAATGACCATGTCAATGATGTCACAAACCTAATGACGGTGTCAATGATATCTCAAAGGCAGTCACACAAACCTAGTGACAGTGTCAATGATATCACGAACCTAATGACGGTGTCAATGATATCTCGAAGGCAGTCGTGTTCAGTGAAGGAAGCCATCTCAAAGTGGATACGCGTTTCCAGAGACACTTCGGAGAGGATCTCAGACAGCTTCTCCAGCCTGGCTCTTCTTTGACCTACATGTCATCACCACACACATCTTAAACTGTGTGATAACATCATTTTATTACATTAAAAATTTACATTGTTATGTTAAATTGTTTTGGAAGTTTAGAGAACTAGCACTTATTTTTACTGCTTTAAGGTCACGCTAACTTGACATAGAAAAATTAACAGAACATGTGTTGAGAGTGTAATGACTCGTGGAAGTGAAACCTGGCCTGACTAGGTTACATAAGCGAGGCGTTTGGAGAGAACAGAGAACATGAGGTGGACGTGTCGAGGCCTCTAGCAAAGATAGACTGCAAATAGGTGAGCTATATGAAAAGTTTGCTATCAACGTTTGAGCTGTTGCTATAAATGGTATATTGAGATGGTTTGAACCTGTGAAAAGAAAGTATGACAGTGACCAGGCTAAGGCTTATCAGTACTTGATTGTGGCTGGGAGAAAGGAAAAATATATCAGTGGAAAGACTTGGAATAAAGGGCTGCGTATGATTTGGAGAAATTGATGCCGACTGCGCATGATGCACACGATAGCGTTTCGTAACAAAGAATAACGGTATCACGAAAAGTTGGAAGTGTCTAACCAATGTGTACCAGGAATGAATCACATTCAGAAAAGCTGATTCCCAGTTTTTAATAGACTATCAATTCCCTTATCAAAAACTTATCACGAATAAATTTGTTTCCCTACTCTACTCACCCGCCTGATAGGGAAAGTTGTCCATCATCTGAAGGCCACTGATGACGATCAACTGCGGAGCAAAGTCGACGAGAGCCTCGGAGAACTTCTCCAGGGCCGTCAACGACGGGTTGTTAGCGTCGTTGTGAACTATGAACCTTGACACCAAGAACAACAGGAGATTAGAGTGACAATACGTAACAGAGGAGTGGAGAAGGTTTGATCATTTAAATATAATTTAAATTAGCTGTAGTTAATAATCCATTAGATGTAAACCAAATAATTGGTTAGCCCAAAATGTTCAACTTTTCAGCATATTAACTAATTTTACAAATTTGGTACCAAGCATTTCAATTTAGTGGATTAATAATTTCCAAAAGTTGGAACAGATTTCAACTTTCTTGACGAACTTTCTTGACATAGGGAGACATTGATTTTTGTTTAACTTTCAAGATTTGATGAGACCTGAATTTTCTTTTCATCTGTTACAATCTAAGTAGAAGCATGATCTCTCATAACACATACAACGTACGGCGCACGCAATTACTTTCGTACATAAGTACATATGTACGTAAGTACGCAAGTGAGTGCTATTGGCCAAACACACACAGCATGACAATACGGTGGGCATCAAACCTTGACGACATCCAACACATGGCGGTAAGAACCCTAGACTCAACGATGGGGTTAGTGATGAGACTAAGATATCATCTAAATAGGATCTACTGAATGTTGATACCTATTAGCTCGGACAGCTTCATAGTCCCCCCACTTCTCTCCCTTCTTGTACTCCATGATTAGATGTATGTCATCCTCCGTCACATCATCGCCAGCAACTGAACACACACACACACACATACACACACACACACACAAACACACACACACACACACGCGTCAAAGAGGTCACAACAGTGACCATAGACCAAATCATTACAATTACACCGTCGTAAGATGGATTTAACAATACTGCCACTGTACAGCCCTGTGAAGTGCATGTTGTAAGAAGCGACTAAGGGCTAGTAGTCTGATCAGAGCTGTAGCACGAGACGTTGAGTGTAGACTACTACCATGATTATCTGTTTTTTTGGCTTTTTTCTCAGTGGTAGGGCTATCTTGTGCTTGAATCAACTACTGGATAAAAGAGCAGAATAGGCTTTTCTTTGACGAAGTGAATTACCCCATTCCCGGTACGGGTTGATTGATTGATTGATTGATTGATTGCAGACAGTTTATAGAGCATCGTAACATAACCTAAATCATCTCAAGGACGCTGTACAGAGTCACTCAGTTACAAAAAAGCTCAAAGCCGTTAAAAACTAGGACAGAGCACACAGGAAACAGTTAAATATACGAGCATAGTCAATA
>JAQFYQ010000291.1:0-18685 GCA_034694885.1 Buchholzia appendiculata | reverse complement strand
GGTGAAATATTTATATATAAGCAATATATATAAGCATAAGGTGAAATATTTTGTTCAATTTCTTGTTTGTTCGTACACTAAAGCGTGCATACTTTAATTTCAAAACAATAGTCTGATCAGCAAACATTAACACATACAGTACAGTACATCTACCATCTTGTTGTTCACAGAGTTGAATGTTGGCGAACTCGATTGGTCCAAAGCCATCCACAGGAAATTGCAATTATTTTATAAAAAAAATAAACACATTTTAGGGCCCCATCTATTATTTCCAATTACTTTCACAACTGGCGTCGCTCATTGTTAATTATATTAACAAAGAAAAACATAGTTCATTGTAGTGAATGTCTGTAAATTACTTTTCAACCGTTCTGCATGACTTTTCGACCTCTATGAAAATGATGTGTAATAATATATCACAAATCTGTGGACTTCACAAAAGTCTTCGAAGGTGAAAAATTAAACGTGGTTATTTATCTTACGTATTACTACGCATGACTTAAACCACCGATCGACTAGGCCAGATGAGCACGGGTGGGCGGTCAAAGGTCCTTCCCGTACAGGCAATGGGACGTGAACGACTTGTCCAAGTTTGTTACCAGACAACACTTCCGGCACGGATTCGAACCTGCAATCTTACGATTACGAGGCGAGCACGCTACCAATGAGCCATCGGGTCATCCTTAGAGACATTAGTAAAGCCTACCCTTGTGCTCAACACATAAAATACAAATTATTTATGCCACAGAAAGATACATTAAATGTCCCACAGAAAGACACATTAAATGTCTCACAGAAAGACACATTAAATGTCTCACAGAAGACACATTAAATGTCCCACAGAAATACACATTAAATGTCCCACAGAAAGACATATTAAATGTCCCACAGAAAGACACATTAAATGTCTCACAGAAAGACACATTAAATGTCCCACAGAAAGACATTAAATGTCCCACAGAAAGATACATTAAATGTCCCACAGAAAGACACATTAAATGTCTCACAGAAAGACACATTAAATGTCCCACAGAAAGACACATTAAATGTCTCACAGAAGACACATTAAATGTCCCACAGAAAGACACATTAAATGTCCCACAGAAAGACATATTAAATGTCCCAACTTGACAAGCGGCGTTGCAAACGACATTGATAATAAGTGACAGTGCAAAATCTAGCAAAAACACATGAATTAATTATGGACCAAATACAAAATATCTAAAATACATCCATGCAAATAGATAAAATAATTAATTAACAGTAGCCAAACATTAAATACACTAAACTGATTGTATATATACACAGCGATAGATGTTAGCTTTTGCACGGGACTATAATTACAGAGTTGACGACTCGATAGCGTTTACAAATCGATTGGACTACAGCCCCCTTTTCTGAACAGCACCAATGAACATGCTCATTGGTGCAGTTCCACAGAAAGACGCCGAGTCAGTGAACTATAAAAGATGTTAGACAAATTACAAACAACCTTTGAGCTCATGTGCCTGGCGACTTCAGCTGCCTCTACGGCTTTTGTAACAGAGAGTTTTTAAACAAAATTTTCATTATAAACAGATCTACAAAAACATCTTGTAAGTTACCGACTGCAGACTTCACCAGTTGTTTGTTTAGCATGCATATGAGACATACATAATCTTCAGGTGAACTGAATCAATGTTGCATCATTACTGTAACAGTTCTAACTGGTCTTTTGGTCCTAATGGCATTTGATAGTCTAAATAGTATTTTGGGATTTTAAAGAGCGTTAAATTAAAAAGCATTTAGCATTAGAGAAACACCTGTCGGCTTAAATGCTTATCAACGAGAGAGATGTTAGTGATGATTCAGTTTATGTGCACGTGCTTGCGTGTGTGTAACACAAAGATGTTGCACATGTGCACGCAAGCAGGTGTACATAAACTGAACAATCACTAACATCTCTCGTTGATAAGCATTTAAGCTGATAGATGTTTCTCTAATGTGCAACACAAAGATGTTGCACATGTGCAAAGATGTTGCACATGTGCAAAGATGTTGCACATGTGCAAAGATGTTGCACATGTGCAAAGATGTTGCAAGTGCAAGTGAAGTGCTCCGTTTATGGAACATAACGTAAGAGAATCACACTCTTAGAACATTAATTAGATGTGCATAAACGGAGTATTAAATATATAACATATTGACATAATTGTTGAAATCCAAATTCACAAATCAATAAACACATTTCGCATTCAAAAACAACCAACGGAAATGCACAAGAAAAATTCCAGTTTGTTGATTATCCTTAGCAGACAAATTTCTCCAAAACACGTCATTTTTCGATTACTTTCGCACAACTGAGAAGTGTGCAAGGTTTTATATATTTTTAGTTGATATTGAACCTGCTTAAAACTAACCTTGGTATATTTGCTCCTTTACTTATAATCACATTCTTGCATAATCATCATAATCATTTCTTCTAATCACGATTTATTCCCGCTCCCCCTCCCACATCATAAAAAGTATGAAGACTTGAAGACTGTCCTTCGTCAAATCTAAACCTACCACACTACTAGGGCCTTTTCTGATCCCCATAGTAGTTAGACCTTTGCAAAACGAACTAGAACATCAGGCAAAAAAATAACGAACATCTTAAAATGTGATAACTACAGGGATCTGTAGTAATAAAAACACAGATTTACAACATATGTGCCTGGCAAGAGCCAGGATCAAACAGGTTTGCAAGTTGTACGAAATAATGCAGAAGCAACGTTGGTGGTTACCGGCAACATCATAAACAGTGCATATCAATCACTACACTGCAGAACAACAGATTCAATCACAAGATTTAAAACCGATCAAATATCTTCCTTCCGTGTCTATTCTCTACAACTATTAGTTCGATAGTTCGAGGTCACGTGACCATGTGTCACCAGCTATATTTAAAATATCAACTACTTGAAGAATTACGATGGTTAGAAAGAAAGTTTTAAATCTCAAGGTGATGTCGACATTTACGTGATCTGGTATCTAAAGCATGCTCTGTAAAATAAACAATAGATGGAACACTGGAATAAATTTCAAGTCTCACAATATTTTAACTATTATAATTCAATATATTAGCTCCAAAAATGATGATATAGATGTTGATTGAAAAATACCAAATCAGTACACATTGCACAGTGTATCTATTTACTGTTTAGATCTTGCAGCATTTGTTAAAAATAATAAAACAATTATAATTTATCATACAACAGAGGTTAATGGCCAAACATCAATAATAAACAAAAACAAACATATTCAAAATGATATTTTAGTTGATTTAATTTTGAGGTGATATAATTATTCTTCACGAAATTCCTCTTTAGCACCTCCCATAGGGCAGACACCCTGGCGGCAAACTATCGTGACTACTGAACCACTGCCTCCGCACATATTCTTACATTATTTAACATCCTACATTTATGTAAAAGCTAAGATTGCACATACAAACAAATTAAGAGACAGAAACACAGGTGTTATGCAGATGTTGAAGAATCATCTCTTGACTAAATTAGCCAAGTTGCCAGCACTCGTACTAGTGCTAGGCAAGAACGCTTTCAGTTGCTGCTCCTGATACAACTGTTGCTTCATCTGTTGCACAACATGCATCTGCATTGCCAGACGATCGTACAACGACGCAGCAGAGGCAGGCGGATGAAGAACGTTCGGATAGAAGGAGTGCGGAGAAGGAATCGAGGCGAGATGTTCTTGCAATGGGCGACTTGCAACTGGATACCTCAGGCTTCCCTGTAGATATGGAGAAAGCATTATTGCTTGGCTCGAATCGCACCAATATTCGGTGGGATAGTTCTGGCGCTGTTCGTACGACTTTCGGCTCAAGTCAGTTGCACGAAGCGACAAAGGCAACGAAGATCTAGACGGCGACTTGTCAAGATCTTGATATGGGACTAGCGAAGACCGATGATCTACAATAGCGTCATTAAGCAATTGAAGTTTAGATGTTGTTTGTAGTTCACTAGAGTAAGGAAAACGATAATAAGCAAACAGGCAATTTGAACTGTCGACAACGGCAGCACTGCATGTATCGGGTTTACCGATGCGTCTATGATTCCCGTCGATCAAGATGTTTCTGTCATTTTGTGAATTGTACGATTTATTATAAGATATCTGCCGCCAGGGAAGCTCTTCTTTCAGCCTCTTCTCATTCATTAACTGGCGATGTTCCTCGCTGGCATGCTCCAAATCTATATTCAACATATTCATTCCTGAGGAATCAGGCGAGTAATTTTTCCGATTGTCTTCGCTGAAGTTTGATGTGCTCGACTCGAGTCGAGTATCACTGAGCAAATCGATCGCGTCTTTTCCGCGTTTAACTGAAGAAGGACCGTCTATTTTCATCTCAGAGAGACAAATGAGAGGAGGCATACGGCGTACGAGTTTGTCATCAGAAAAGTTTCTGCGGATATCCGCCGAGTGATGCATATCAGGTGAAGAGAACCTTGTGCCTGCTGGTGTAACCCTCCCCGATTTATCCAAATTTCCAAGCCCATATGAATCACCGAGAGTTTCATGAGAATAACCCTGTGAACTGGAAATCTTGATATTTTGACTCCTGTTAGAGTTTAATTTATTCCGGAACAGGTCCATACTTTTGTCACGTGATGTTGAGTCGAGCTGAGGCAAAGATCTTGCATCTTCACTCCAGGTCCTCATAACCTGAAATTGACATTATATCTATTTAACGTCAAACTCAAACCAGATAATATCACAGGTATATGCCGTTCTGATTAATGAAAATACGCACACAAATGTAAGCATCTAGTTAGTCAATTGAAAGACAAAATAATTTAATTCTTAGATACATTATGCAGAGTATTTGTGAAAAAAATCTGAACAGTGTGTACGAAGTGGTCTCATCAGCACAAAATGTTTCACTTTGTTTGGAATGAAAATTAATTTTAAACCTAAACAAAATGCTCAGGACTACAAAGTAAATCAATGACCAACATAATATTTTATGCAATAATTTTTTTAAAATTATATGTATTAATAATATCAATAATCGATTTGATTTATTGATGAACTATTGACGTAATTATTAATCAAATCGACAGTTACTGAGCCAAGTTTAAATGAATTAGCTCAATTAAACGGAATCCCAGTACAACAATCAAGAATTTGGAATCAAAATACACATCCTTAGTCAATATTACATCAATTATTGGCAACACGCTCGAAAATTGATTAATTCATTGTGCACAAGTAGCCATCTTTCAATTACAAAATATAAAACTTAAATGCAATCTGAAAAGCTGAGACAATTTGAAAATGAAAACGCAAAATCAAAAATGCAAAATCACATATCACACATTTTGTGCTTAGTCTTACTGGCAACATTTCATAAAATATGAAGCTGATGAATTAGTTAATCAAATTCACATTTTGTACCTTTACTGCAGTGTGAGGAGTGGTTGCTTCAGAATGTCTTCTCTTTCCTCTAGCACCAAGCTCAGTAGAATCATGCATCGAACGATGCAAATTCATTGGCTCAGTTAAACTCAAAGGTCTTCTGATTAGACGTGATGCAGAATTGTCTGGCTGCATGAACGTCGCCGTTTCTCTAGATGTTCCAAATTCATGCCGTTGTTGTCTTCCACCGTGCACATCAGAGAACTGACGTGTTTTCTGCGGATCCATGTCTAGATGTCTAACTCTGCCTTCCATCGTTGCAAGACGTGCCGATGATTCTTCACTGGAAGAATTCTTGCTCTTTGTATTCTCATCGGATGACTTGCCGTAGTCGTTCTCTCCATTCCCAGACATCGCCCAATGGGAACTCGGCATGCGATGGAAGGTTCCGCGAGACGTCGTGAGCATGACCTCGCGAGGCATTGCCTTTAAAGGCACTTGATGACCTACGATCGATGCCCCGTTGCAAGGTTCTATCGGAGAGTGTGACATGCCTCGCATTCGACTGATACAAGACGGACTGTCATGCAAATTTAAACTCAGGTCGTCAGGTTTGAAATCTTCCGAACATCTTGATCCATTTACAGGCAATTTTGGATCAGAATGTGATCGGAAATATCTTGAAGAATTCGAGTGGACTTCAGGAGAATGATCACCGACAGAGTTGCTGCCTCGATTCCGGGAAACCACGTCTTCTGGGTAATTTTCCAGACTTTTGCGACTCGGACATTTGGAAATGATGTTTTCGACGTAACTTGCACTACTTTCAACGACTGGCTTTCTAAATCCGACGCCTGGTATGCTTGTATCATATTTGTCTTCACTTTCTAGTGAACCACTGCGTTGATTTCCTAAACTAAACCCAATGTTCGCATAACCACCAAAACCCTGACAGCTTTTTCTCTCTTCGTCGTCGTTATCTACGAATGTAGAGTTTCTCGGACTGCCCATCTCCATACAATTGTCATCGTTTACCAACTCGCAGCTCTCTTTACTGCCGCACGCCGAATCGATCCCACTTTCTGATTCGTCTTTCGCTGAATTACATCGACCAATCGTAGCATATGATTTCTCGACCGTACATGTTGCCGCATCACTGATGCACAGATTGATGCCAGATTCTTCGTACTGCTCGTCGCACAGCTTACTGGGAGGCTGCGTGTAGTAGCACTGTGCACGCTGCAGCTGCTTCGGCTGCAGCTGCTGAGACTTCTGCTGCTGCAGCTGCTGACTGCTGTACAGATCTGCAGCTGTACTACCAGAGTTTAGATGTTTGGCTGACGGTATCGAAAGACCTGAACCAATATTCAAGTCAATATAAAAATTATATATACTTGCATCAAGAAAGGTGATTAAAGAATAAGATGAACAATATTGCAGAATGAATAGAATTGAATGAAATAAGTAAAACCTTCCTTATCAGCTGATTTACAACTATCACTTATCATCACAATCTGGTCAATAACCAGCATAGTACACGTGTATTACACAGTTATCATTCCGAAAATTAGAACAGACGATTTATGGTAACTAAAAAGGCATTACAGAATTTGAAAATATAATACACTACCTGATGATACTAACCAAAATAAATAAGCAAATAAGTAGATACGCCAAAAAGCAACTACGTAGCTAGGCTACATAGCAAATACGGCAACAACATCAGCGAATGGTATCATTTCATTTCGTCAACTTTATTGTTACAAGTCAAATAACTGAAAACAATAATATCATTGAGGCGTTGAAAGATAACTGATGACTGTGCAAAAACCCATGGTTGAATCTAAAATATTATTGTGGTATTCACATTTTCTGCCCTGTACTCGTTAATAATAATTAATTCCAAAACATCACAACGATCAATAAGTAAACTTGACATCAACAAAATTCATATTCAAACTAGAATGCATCTTGAGTTATCTAAGAGTTATCTACAATTGAGCTAGCCGAGTTCAAATCAAACCAAATTTTTTTCCTCCTCGGAATATCGGTCAGTGACTGCAGTCATGGCACGTATGGTGCATAATGAATTGCTACATAAGTACATTCATGTCCAACAAACCATCTGCAAAGTATAAAGAACAACATTCATACACACCCAGTAATTTCTCCGAGTGCACGGTATTGAGCAAACGTAATTCGGACAATTTCAGGATCAACTTTGCAAAGGTCGAGGGGTCAGAGGGATGATTCATCTGTATCCTTTCCTGCAGACATTTCATTAGACGGGTTTGAATTTTCTCCACCAAATCCACCCCCCTCAGGCCTGGGCGATCTGCAAACATCGAGAGTTAATTAATCATATGAAATTAAATCCAACCTGTTAAATAACTATTTGTTTTAGATTCACAGCTAACAAGTTACTATCACTTTTCAATGTATCCATGTTAAGCAATGTTTTAGCACTGATCATATTTATTTCACAACCACCTACAATTTTTGTCATGGTATTTCCATGACCACATATGGTGCATAAGAAGTGTAACACATATTAAGCGAAGAATTGTACTAGCTAATTACGTTGTAGTCAAAATCATCTGACGAAACCAAGACATGTTTCTAGATCATGATCAAGAAACAGAAGAACGAGACTGAAAAAAAACATCGCATGTGAGACAATGAAGCACAAAATTACAAAGCATGAATAAAAACATAAAGGTTAAGACTAATACCAAAAAAATTAAAATATCGACTATGAGATCGACTATGGCTACAATTTTATTTTTGACTTGGCGCCATTGAACCGGTTAGTTGTCATCCACTAATTATCACCACTAAATTGATTCAGAGCTTTGATAACTTTTATATTTTAAACGAAAGCAGTGTTTTTATTTCTATCCAATATGGATGATTAACCAAATTTGTATACGTCTCAGTGTTTACGTGATTGATTCTCGAGTAATCAAATGACTTAGCTAAGAGTCAGAGATTAATCTCAATGATATGAGTAAATCAAGTAAAGTCTTATAAGACAGCAAATCTTTCTATGATTTAATCGCTCTGCTGATTATATTCAGCAGCTAATAAGATGTCATAAATAGTGCTAGTGATAAAATTATACATAGTGATGATACAGATAGCGTTTTACACAATAACAAACAGGTAAATATATTAATAAAGCAATTAATTAGCGACAACTGGATTTCTGAAAACAATCGAAATTTTTTCAAAGACATTTTAAAGTTATAATTTGTTCAAAATTGTAAATATAGTACCTCTACTCGTAAAAAAAGTAAAAATTACAGGGAAATATACCCTAAGCAATTAATAAAGTTAAAATTTATTTATCTAAAACTTGAATGCACTAGAAAAATATGTCATTTTATAATTTTCATTACATATAAAGTTCACTAATTTCGATCCACATCATAATAATTATGTAGCTACAGATAAATCTGCTGCACAAATCCTGTCAAAATAAACTATATATTATACAATTTTGCAACAAAAATGAATACATATATAACTGCATTATATATCGTATGAAGTTGTCAAGTACCCGAAGACAGAAGAACGAGTGCACAGAACAGAGCCAGCTCTTCGTCCAACAATTCCATCTCGTTGAATCTTTCCGCAAAGTCGAACATCGAACCGAGCAGATATCCCGCTCCACTGTTACACTTCAAGACACAAAACAGACAGTAATGTAGTTATCTATCGCTAACGTGATTTCATATATGGTTTTTCAGTTATACATGAAGATCCATCCTTTTTAATTGTTAACCAAACTGAAGAACTGTTTGCTTAAACATCTATTCCATCTATTTGGAGTATTTGATCATCGATGCTTCGCTCTTCATTGCTAATTATTTCATTTGCATCCAGTTGTGCAGTGTGTGAAGCATGTGGCTTTCAAGTGTTCGTCGAGTTGAATAATAGAACTGTTGAAATTATTTAAGACCAACAGATTTAAGAATGATCCAAGATTATGTACTTATAAACAGCTGCACAAAGCAGTAATAAAAGTGCTTAATCAACTACTGGTATACAGTACAGAAATTACACATTTATATAAAACATTTACATGCCGCTCAGTAACATCTGAAATCTAACGCTTGCCTTGTTACCTTCTGCATATCATCGCAGGAAAAGACACGAAACCTTACGCGTCTTACCGATGCCGTATGCGCAGTGCGTTTGAAGATTCGACCGTTTACGAACATCATCGTGTTCGTCTTCGAGTCGAAGAGGCCGGTTAGTTGGACGAGAAGGACTTCAAATGTTCCGATCTTGAGCAGCGTGACTTGGTCCTCTTGACTGAGCATGCAGAAGCCTGGGATGGCCTTGGTGAACTTGACGACGTCGCGGATGGCAGGCATGAAGCAACTGGAAAACTTGTCCCACTTCTGTACGCTGTCGAGCGTATCTGGAGAGGGATTCAGAGGGCACGCCTGTTTACAATGCATGACAATAAATATGACGTCACAGCCGATATAAAATGCAATGATTTGAATGCATAAGTGATTCAACAGTTGGAAGTACATGAAGTATTGTCAAAATATATAAACAGTATATATATAACGTAACATAATCTGTATTCATACACTTTTTAATCATTCACTCTCGAGAGTGAGGTCATAAATTCTATTTAACTTTTTATGCCCAGCCCAAGTATCAATTTCATGTCAAGACATGAGAAAAGTGATCAGCATAATTATTAAATGCCATGCGAGTCTTTCCAGAATCCAGACCAATATGAAGAATAGAAATTCTACTGGAATTTTGGACCCAATTTCATGAAATTTAGTATGGACAAATCCAGACGAGATACGATAGATTGTCAAAGTTTTTATTGACTATAGATATGATATTAGATTAAACACTTTAATTAATACACGTCAACGGTTGAACAGTTCATTTTTCATTTGAAAAAATAGAATTACACAAGAAATGTTTAATCCAATCAATGCATCCTGTATACAACAGTTAATAACTTTAGAACGTGAGCTTCACAACACTGACCATGTGAGTTGGACAGTTGACAAAGTTGGCAGAGAGCCAAGCCGACTGTGTGAACTGTCGCATCTTGGACGTTGTGAACTCGCAGTTGGCAGTGTAGGCGCTGACAACCTTTGTGAAGAGTTGTTGATCGCTGCCAAGGACAGACTCAATCATAGACGCGCTGCACTGAACCTCGTTCACACGCTGCATCTGTTCCAGAATCTTTGCCTTCTCCTTCTTTGGCACGCGTCCAAATCTCACCGCTAACAAACAGTGCATATCGACAAACTAAAATAACAGAAAGTAATATTATGTAGGACTTAACGAATTAATGTATCAGCACAATTTCCTGAACCACTTTTATGCTGCGTGTATCTCGAATATCTGTGAATTTCAATAACAAATATAAATATACAGTATTTTAAAACAAAAAAGTGTGTCACAGCAATTATCGAAAAAATGACATAAATTGTTCTATATTTTCATAAAAGCTGGGTATTGTCAAAATACTGCATCACTGTTATGAGAATTAAATGTGACCAAACATGATTAATAGATCGGCAGCAACAAACATGCAGTATCTTACCAAGTTGCTGGGTGTAATCATTTTAAGCAAAGATTTTATATTCGGATGCTTCCCTTATACAGGACTTGTCGACATCAGGTGGCTCAATACACAGAGTCATCATCATCATCATCATAATAATCATCATCATCGTCATCGTCATCATCATCATCATCATAATCATCATCATCATCGTCATCATCATCATTTATCGTCCAAGACTGGACGATAAATAAAAAAAGCACAAGGGCTCATTAAAGCGGGTTGTAAAGTAACCAAAATGCCTCACTCTATAATAAAGCAAAAAAAATTACTCATGGTGATTACAACTCTACAGATCATAGGCATAGGACATTATATTTTTTACTTGAGACAAATTTTACAACTGGAAACCATTCCTGACGCCAACAGTCTCGCTGATGGCCGTGTCGAGCACATGGAAGAACATGGTGGATCTATAGTAAAGCCCAACACCACTGGGCACGATGAAGATCAAACGTGTTGCAATGCCATGCCTTGCTTACTACTTGCATTCGATAGTCTTTCATTAATTAAACTACATGATAAATACTGTCACCATTATACTAGCCACTTAAATCTCTATGTATGAATTTATTTCACAGAATCAAAAGTTTATAATTGAAGTACCATTCTAATTAATTAATGTTAGGCTTTTAACCTACATTTGATTTTTAGGGCATAGTGAGTAAGTTGAAATCTTGCGTAAACAGTTAAGGATAAGTGGCTAGTAATCACCATTAACTACTAAATATTATGTCAAATGTTTGTCAAGGCCACTTTACTTCTCTGATAATTGCTGATATACTTCAAGCTGCACAATCAATGCAATCTAATGAAATAAAGTGATACAGAAAATATAGTATTCACCGTCTCGTGACATTCCAACAGAGATGCATTTCTTTAATCTACAAATAATACAAATACATTAAACCTATTTGCAGACAACACTCAACTGTAAGATATGAGAATCAGAAGAAGTCAAATCTAAAGAATCTAAACAGTAAGCTCACGCGAACAATACCAAACAAACAAAAACAAAAGAACTGAAAAATTTAAAACACCGACCAGTTATGGAATTTCAGTTTCAGGTTTGAATAGTTTCACAAGACTAATTAATTACATGAGGAGGCCTTCAACATCCAGTAACGTAACATAATCAAAAGGATACACAAAGCATCACTGAATAAGAAAGCATTAGGAAACCGGAATTTATGAATTTCAGACAGTCCTCATAACTTAAAGTAGTCTGTATCAGATTGAGTTTCTAGAATAATTCTACTAACGGCTGATCTGAGATTCATAGTCGTTACTCATAGTCATGACTCATAGTCATGACTCAGGCATGACTCATCAGAACTTTATGTGTCCATAGCAGCCACGGTTGAGCCACAATTGAGTGAGCAGATGTCCCAACAATCCTATCTTCTCACCGCTATAATTCACATACTGTGAATTCTTACCAATTGACCAGGTACAAGGGGGGTATTACATTACTGCATAAGGCTGACTGCGCCGCTTCTGAATGGCTGACTTCATATGGCACAAAAACAGCAACAACCACTACAAAAGGAAGAGATGTGGATTATCATGCTAACTTGATATCCCACAACATAATGTACAACAGATTACCATGCAGGATTTATTAAAAGTTACTGCCTGATTCCCTTCGTCACTTTTCGTTTATTGTACATTTCTGACAAACAAGGTTACCTTACTATCCGATATCAGTGCACAGAAGGCAAGAAGAACAAAGAACAAGATTTAACCTGCAATACTGGCACCGGTTCCGGTTCACTCGAGTTATGAGGCAGAACTGATTCTTTAGACATGGTCGATACTGGATCTTCTGCTGAATGCTGCGCCGGAAGAAGCCCTACACAAACAAAGCCAGGGCAGACTCTTTAAAGTAAAATCATAACATCATCATAATCGATTTAACAATGGGCGTAATGAAATCTTCTCAACGGCTGGAATATTAAAATAAGATCAAAGATTAGAAACAGATAAACGTTAACAGGATATTCACATAAAAAACCAAGGCATTCTAAAAGAAAGGCGCTGATGAAAGCAATATTAGTACAAGGGCATTTTCATATTTGTGATCAAATAATAAAAGACATCGATATTTGTTGAAAGGAATAAAAGAATGAACTTATGGTTTCGAATAATATTAGTGGAAAATAATACTTCAGGAGGTGAAAAGAGCACTTATAATTGATTTTGTATTATGTAAACAGACAAACATATATAATATTCAAAGCAAGCAAACCATAATGTTAATTATCTCCATTAACGTCAATATTGTCAACGTTGGGCTACTTATATATGGCATCAATATTACCATATAAATTATATAACAATAATAATAATAAAAGTGCTAGGTTCAGTGCTGAAATACAACACAGTAATAGCGCTAAAACATCTGTGCGACCATAGGCGCCTATTGCAAAATTTGGTTCAACTCATCTCAATCTACTTACAAGTGTAAAAAAGTCACAAGAGCGACTTAGTCAAATAAGACGACATTGACGACCTTTTAACAATAAGCCAGTCAGAGATAGAATGAGTTCTCACAGCTAAGAGATAAATTTGCAATAACAAAACTAATGATTCTTATTTGGTAGCTTATGAAGCAGAAAAGCCCCGTTAAAGGCAACGCGAAAGAATTACTATAGTGTCTAAGCTTAGAAGTTAGAACAGAATAAACAATACGTTGCATTATTTAGACCGACTTGTACACACATGTCTGCAGTTATTATTAATCAACTTAAAAAATGCCTATTTGCTAAATTTGTCTACATTTAAAACTTTCTTCTGTCTTCAGAAAATGATCAGCTAATGATGTATTTATATTGTGCCGCTCGACTACATTTTATTTAGGCTATACTCTTACATTTATCATCGCCCGTTGCTGTCTGCTGCTTTGGAAACAAACACAATGAAAGATAGGCCTGATATAATCTTACACTCAGGAAACAGATAGACAAACAGACAGATAGACACACACAGACAGATAGACACACAGAGACACACAGAAAGACAGATACAGACAAACAGACATACAGAAAGACAAGCAGGCAGGCAGGCAAACGGGTAGACAGGTAGACAAACGGACATACAGTCACTCAGACAAAGATGAGAGAGAAGATGGACCGAACTTATTACAAACACTTTTAAACAAAAGAATGCCAGCCAGTCAGAATTGAGTGAAAAGTACTTGACAAAAGGTCTGAAAAATACCTGAACCATCTGACAACAGTAACAGCTGCTGCTGCTGTTGTTGTCGAAAAGCTCAGAACAATGACAAATAGCGAAAGTCAAAGAGCAATTCTTCACAACTTACAATGATATAGGAAGGTAAGTGCGAGGTCATACCGGTACATTACAGTTTCATTGTGTAGGAATGTACGTGCTTGAGAAGAGAAAATTGCAAATAGAATGTAAATAAAATTGCAAATAGAATAAAAAGCGAACTGTAAATAAAAGAGTCAAGCACCTTTAGTTTGACATAAAATCATTGGACATATGACAAGTCTACTTAAAGTGGAATGACAAAGAAAACACGATATGACAACAAAAGATATAATAAAAAATAGTATACGATAATGGCTTAGAATTTTGAATAGGAGGCGGTGCACAACCCCAGGGTCAGCCCAGCAGTGCCACCAACCCTAGGGTCAACCCAGGAGTGCCACCAACCCTAGGGTCAACCCAGGAGTGCCACCAACCCTAGGGTCGGCCCAGCAGTGCTACCAACCCTAGGGTCGGCCAAGCAGTGCCACCAACCCTAGGGTCGGCCAAGCAGTGCCACCAACTCCGACGCCATAGACATTAACATCTGTATATATAAAGTCTGTTTGTAACAGACCATGTGGGTATGTTTGTGGTTTGTGTGTTCCACAATGGCTCCCTAAATTTCCACGAATACTCTGAGCAGCCCAGAAAAAATATAGGGGGTTAGCAATCCTAAACTTTAACCCCTCCCCCCCCCAATTTTTCCAAATTTCGGGAATTTTTTTAATGTTTTAATTCACAAGCTAATATAATTCACAGCAAGATAAACAAATGGATATAAATTCAGCAAAAACGAGCGAGAATGAACGGGCGGGGGTTATGGGGGACCGGGGACCATGGGGTAGCCCACAGGGAGCGGGGCGGGAAGGGTGCGGACGGACGGGGTGGCCGGGGCCGGGAGGAAATTGGGCGAAGCCGGGTGAAACCTGGCTATTCAGTCTGAGGGCGGGGGAGGCGGGTGGCGGGTCAGGGAATAATTGGGCCAAGCCGAATGAAGCCGGGTTATTCAGCCAGTATTAAAATATAATTAATAATGCAGAAAAGAAGGAACGAGAAGAATCTATAGATGACTGTAGAATGCGAACCTTGCATCCTTCGCAAGCGTGAACGCCGTAGTGAAACCCGCTTGCTCTGTCGTTGCACACGCGACACAGCACAGTGTTTCCATCGAACTCTGACAAACACAATACAACACAATTCAAGCACAGGGACATAAGAAACACTATAGCAACATATTTACAGCACAAACTTCAATACACGTCCAAAGTAGACTTCAGACAGAATGCTTAAATCGGCCATTTTCTTCTTTAACTGAATAATTAATATGGGAAGATTCAGACAACTGGCAGAAAGATACAGACTTTGTTTACTTTGAGTCTGAACGTCAGAAATATACAGCCTTATTGTGGCCTTGCATATATTTGAATTTGGAGCAGTAGCATTAAAATAATTTACTGGTGGGATTTTAAAGCAAATTGGCTTCGACCCGCTTGTTAACTGTAACCAAACAATAATTGCAATATTAAACTATAAATGATCTGCAGTCAAAAAAAGGTCAAAATCAATATAATATGTTATTCAATTATTTTGACATTAATGTAAATAAAAATGTATATTATTATTCTGTGATGACATCAATCATTATCAGCAGCTGTTTCACAACGTAGTGCTATGAAAAGCAGAATATATTTTTCAGAAATAATACACTCCTTCAAACCTATTGCCAACAAAAGGAACCAACTTAGTATCTCGTCATATTTCGTCACTGACTGCAGGACAACACATGACTGAAATGTCCCAAAGATTACTATCACATGAAACACTAACACATGAAAGCAAGCACAAATACGCATCGAATGGTCTGAATAGTTTCTCTACATTTCACATTCCACCATGTCATATTTAACGTGAGATCATGGTCGGATTTGCTCGGAACGGGGGGTTAGGGGTTCGACCACCCCCCCCCCCCCGGCGGATGGCATGACCCTCACCTTCTTTGAAAAAATGCTCAGATTGGATGGTTTTACCTCGTTTTGGATCGTCGCTTTGTCAGAAAATGTTAGACCACCCTCAGTGCTCGCCCGAAATTTTGGAACCATCGACTCCCTACCCCGCTCGTCCGACTCTCCACCTACTTTTCACAAATGCCATACTGTGTGAGAATAAAATGTAAAAACCCTACTGATATTAAACTACTGGAAGCAGAAACATATGCAATCATCCAGCACAGATACAACATTTTTGTAGCAATGTTACCACCAAAGTCACAACTGATCAAGGAACTCTAGGCTCTATAGAGCTATAACGCTTTAGTATTGCATAATAGGCGACACCTAGCGAGAGAATCTCTCTCGTCTTTTACGATCACGACATTAACAGACGATATCAATGACGTAAAACAGCGCCAACGAAATGAATAAAACGTTTTAAGGCCAACAATGTAAACATCAATTTTCTCCAAACATAAATCGACTCCGCAGCGCAGAAATATCATTGTCATTGAAAGAGCGGCGCGAGAGAATCCAGTACAGATTTAATCTGTGCAATAAAGGTTAACATTTCTTTTAGAATGTCACCAAAAATTGAAAACACACGGGTCAACAGCCTGGTCCATGAATATGAAAGCACTAACGTAGTAGCTTCAGGTCATTGAATAAGAGTGACGCCTCAGTAGTCAGTACTAAATCTAAAAACACCAAAATAATCTAAATGCAAAAATTACGTTTCTGCAGCAATACATAATAGCTGACCTTAGCAGAGAAAGGATAAAATGTTGTATACAAGATGGACACATCATGTTGTAATACACAGCGCGTGCTAGGCGGTGCCGACTGTAAATTTCATGATTAAGGACCAGCATAACTAAACACTACAAAATTCTTGAGAGTCATGAAATATTAAAATGTGAAATTAAGTGAGCAGTGGGGCTAAAACTGAGACAGATAATTAAATTCAAAACAGCTCGTAATTTGCGGAACGAAATCTAATCCTGCAGGACGTAGGAATACGATCAGAAGTCCCGTAATGGTGAATAAAGATCAGATGCTGTTGTTTTCGCGTGTGTAATGTGGCATGTGAAGTCAGCCATTCAAAAGCGGCACAGTCAGAGATTTTCAGCGCTGTAATGCTCCCTTGAAACTTGGTTAATTTGCAAGAATTCACAAAATACGACATGTGACTGTCGGCCAGGCACTAACTTCTAAGCAAGGACTTGCTCAGTCCCTGTTCTATGCTGAAGCAGTTTAGCAGTGGACATTGACTTCGAGGGAATTGAAATCCTGGTCAGGGATATCTACTAACATGGAGTTAACCATTATTAGCCGACCTCCACATATCAAACATTTCCAAAAGATGATAGATATAACACTATCATAACCCTGGTTATATGCCACAGCGTAGGCTACCTCGGAATTCGTGACCACCGATCAGTAAACTTTCTAAGCAAAATTAAAATATATCTTTTTCAAATTACACAAAATTAGCAAGATGAGATAGATCTGCAAATAATTTAAATACAATGTTAAATTACTAACAACTTCGCTGCAACAACTAAATATTATCATCCACATTTTTAAAATATTTTTCATATTTCATTCTGATAAATAGGAGAACAAGCTCAAATATAACATTAAAAATGAACACTAAGATTAGTTAGAAATTGGCATACAAAATTTTCACCGACAAATGCTCAATAACGTGAGAAGTCAAAACTTTGCCGGTGTCACACCAGAATTTGGATTTTGACGACAATAAAAAGATTTTATGCCTTGGACAAGTTCACAGTCATCATACAAAACAGTACCATAAAACCCAAGTAGGTTTCCTTTCGTACAACTTTATGCTGTTAGTAAATCATCCGCTGAAATATTCTTACGTAAGTATGACCGTTGACATCATGGCCTGAAAGCTTGAACGCTATGCAGAATACAGTCATTATCTATTGAATATAATTGTGGGGGGACAAGCCAAGCTCATCAGGTTCTTCAACCTGCTGTCATCCATTGCTCCGTCACTCACAAAAAGTCAGTAATTTATGAGCACTAATTTTTATCCCCGACCCACCGGCGACCCTAGCTAAATAGTGCTGGTCACGTGATAGCTTGGGCGAATCACGGCTCGGGCACTTCGTCGGAATATGTGACGTCATAACATTTATGTCACAATCGGTTCCGCTTCGGTGATTCGTTGCATAATATTGCACTATTTACCAGCCAAACGTATCGGACATGAACTTTTTAGATATGACTGACAATAGCTGGGCAGCTTATCGCCAAAAATGACCCGAATCATTCACTTGGTGATACCAGCACCAAAATTGGTAGGAATGTTGCTGGGGTGCTATATAGTCAGAAAAAAACGTTAGCCACCAAAAAATTCAAGATGGCGGCCATATTTTCAAGATGGCGGAAA
>JAQFYQ010000290.1:0-18689 GCA_034694885.1 Buchholzia appendiculata | reverse complement strand
CGCCGCCAGATACCGAGAGTTAGCCATCCCAGCACTATGACACTCCCATTTTAATAATATTACATCCCCCGGGGACGAAAGTACTGGGGGTATAAAATATATAATTTAATATAATATATTTTTTAATATTTCAAATTATAATTAGATATAACATTTAAGCCTGTAGCCAATTAGAATAGACTATATTCAGCACAACGTCAAGCCACATTTATATTCACAGGTCTCTAGCAACATAAGATTCAAAGCTATGGATTCAATTTACTTCTTTTACTACGTTTTTATCGCTGGCGTGAGTTCAATTTCCCGAAAATTCCAGTGAGCATTATACTGTATGATAGAGCTCAACATGTTACAGCGAAAAAATAGCACGCGCTGAATGCAGCAGATTGTCGAGTCAATAAATTGACCTTATGATTATTTTAAAACAGTAATGGCCGTAATATATGAATAAACAGTTACTATTTACAAATACAATAAGTAGGCCCTATGGACTAATTGCATATTATGACATACAATTGAGAGCAACAGCGTCCGAGTTAAGGCAGTCATGGTTTCCCCACGAATCGTGCTTGCACTTGGATATATCTTCTTCGCAGCCCTGGCATTCAACGCCATCAAGCCAGATCTGACTGCTGGGGCTTTCATATGTATGACTTTCATTAAGTAACTTGCCAGCCGAATATCTGAAATTGCATCGCCAAATAGAGAGTATTTAATATCATGGACGCCCCCACGGAACGTGCTTGAACTTAGTGACATCTGCCTCGCATCCCTGACATTTAACACTATTAAGTCAGATCGTGCTATCATAGGTATGATTTCGATTAATTAGTTAACCTGCCGAACATCTGAAATCCGGTCTTATTATCAAGACCGAAGTGTTCATGTTCTGAGATCAAGACCAAGACCAAAACGGGAACAATCTTTTTCGGCAAAATATAAAAGGTGAAGCAAATCATTTTTTGAACACTATACTTGTTAGAATATCAGAAATATATTGAAGCATTATTGCAACAGAGAATGATTATATTAGACTTATTACGCACAATTGTACACATTAGATATCTTAACAATTGATAGCTCATGAATTTTCAGCATTGTAAACATTCCATGTATATCTATCTAGAGCGGCCGATAGATCAGTCAGCTAAACGCTCGCCTCGTGTGCTAATGGTCAGGTTCAATACCCAGCCCAGGCGGTGTTATGGGTAGCAAAATCTTGTAAATTTGTACACGCTCTGTCGCCTCTGTTACTAAACAGTATAAGTTGTTACTGGCTGACAGTGGCTGTATGACTTTTTTTTAAATTTGAAGAATTGTTCAAATACTTACCCAAGATTTCTACAGGCAACTAACGCAGCGGCGTCTGTAAACGAGTCATTGCAGACAGTGCCCCATTCTCCGTTATGTTTCACTTCTAGAACGCCTTGATATTCCCTTCCGTTACCTTCATAGTTACCCAGTCTTATGTCCTCGACTACACAAACATCAAAGGATCAATTTCTTTTTTTCTTTTTTGTTTTAAAGCAAACAAAATTTTGACCATGAAAAAACAGACAACTATTAGAAAAAAAGAATAACGGAGAAAGAATTTTCATCATTTTCAGAACAATTGAAGTCCGTCACAACTTGGGATAAATTAGATTAAATATAATTACGAATTCTCAGCTTTGAAATGCAAACAATATTTATAAATTTGAGAACTAGGCTTCGACGAGAAAGGCGATTAAGACAGAGGAAACTCTCTCAAAATCGTTTGATCTGCAGGCAGTCAGATAAAAACAAAGTTTGAATACTTACGCCCCGTACAATCTGTTCCTCCGAAGCAGGGACACGTTTCACCTGTAGTGCAGAAAGTAATTACAAATTAAAATAAAATTAGCACTTAAGCGAAGTATGATAACGGCAATAAGCGTTTTTTACATTCGATCACTGCGCATTACTGGAGGGGGGGGGGTCGAGATTCAAATTCACATTTCAAATTAAGAGTGGGCTAGAGTGTTTATTCTGACAATACGTTGACTCACTTCAAATATGACATACATTCGAATGCTATTAATTGCAATGTTATACTGCGGAAGATTATACAGTAAATATACACGTCATTTTAGACGGGATGTAAGACGCTATTTCGTCTTACATCCCGTGTGAAAAATCGCTTAAAAGAGGAAAGGGCCCTGACAATAGTTTCATTGGTAAAGATGATTAAAATTCATTTCTCAATCTTATAAGGAGAGGACTCGGTCTACAAATTGAGTTCCAGCCTCACACGAGTCTTCCCTCGACATTAACCCAGACCTCTAATTCACTCACGCCATCTAACTACTAAGGCAGAATAAGATAAAATATAATTAGCATGAATATAATCCTATAGCTTGAAGAAGGTGTGAGCCAATGGGTCAAAGTAGTATAAGTATAATAAAATATAGCAAAGTATCATTGACGATACAATGGGTTCACTTCTAACAAAATTTCAATAATATATTACTCAAATGAACTAGAGGCTGTTCGTTCATAGATTTGTGGAAATGGCTTTGGGAGCTCATCCCCATTTCCCGCTCTTGAAGCCTGTTTATGAAAGACCCGGAACACAGGACGGTGACTAGTGTCTAGCCGGGATCGCTACAGATTACAGTCCCAGCCGTGATGGTAGTACTAAATTAAACGGTATACAGTGACAGAGGCAATGGAATGTGAATAACTTGGTAAAGTACGATACGGTACCAGACTACAAACACTCGGAGCTAGATATAATATAATATATAACACCGCCACCACCGGGTGGCGGTGTTGGCTATCGGTGATTAACACCACCAAAAAATTTGTATCAGGTCAACTATATTGCATAAATGGCATATCCTAACAATACAATTCACGTTTCAAACCATAGGGCATATTTTAGAGTACAAATAGTGGGCAATGGCCTAGTAGTTTAGAATTGTTTCTCGGTAGTTTAAAACTATGCGGTTACTTTTCCCTGAAAAATAATTAGCCCATTGATTATTACCGTCACTGATACAATCGAAAAGTTAATACGTAGAGGAAAACAATAGTTTGTCAGTACTTACATCGAATATAAACATCGTCAGAATGTTGGCAATCGTGGTTAAACCAGCCATTGTGATTACACTGCGCGATATCAGTCTCACAGCCTCTACACTGAACATCATCCAGGGTTATAGAACCAGTTGAGGCAGGAATTCCAGTCGGACCAATCACAACACCGGACAGATATCTGAAACAGAGAAAGCTCGTTTGGTTCAGTTGGAGTTGATAGAAAATCGATAGCATAAAAATCGTGTCCCGACATAATGTCGCCAACCAGAATGTCGCCCGAATAAATGTCCCGGTCTAAATATCGCCTACAATAATGTCGCCCTACAATAATGTCGCCATGCAATAATGTCGCCATGCAAAAATGTCGCCATACAAAAATGTCGCCATACAATAATGTCGCCATACAATAATGTCGCCATGCAATAATGTCGTCATACAACAATGTCGCTAGGATACAATTTCTCCATACAATGTCAGTTTTTGCACTTTGAACCTGTACTGCTCAAATATCCTATTCATTCAAAGTCCGTTAAGACTACCTGCGAGGCATTGCGCACAGCGTACAATTAAATCCATAGACTTGTGCAACGTTTCCGTATTAAAAAAGCAGGATTTAAAAATATACAATGAAACGATTATACGTATTTTATATGGTTACAATGAATACATTGTTAGGTGATTTTATCGAATGATGCATTAAAAGATGCAAACATATGTAGATAATTATATTGTAAGTGTATTGAAACGACGTTGATTAAATTATATTTCATGCAGTTATATTTAGAATTCAGTGAAAACATTGACTGAATTAAAAATTAAAACTACGAAAACTACGAAAGGCGACATTATTGTATGGCGACATTTTTGTATGGCGACATTTTTGTATGGCGACATTATTGTAGGCGACAGTTTGGTATGGCGACTTTATTGTATGGCGGCATTACTGCATGGCGACATTTTTGTATGGCGACATTATTGTAGGCGACATTTAGACCGGGACATTTAGTCGGGCGACATTCTGGTTGGCGACATTATGTCGGTAAACCCTTAAATCCATATACTTTACAGAACTGTAGGTAAACCATTGAAAATTCTGACATTTGTGTTCAATGTATAGTGATGAACACAGTTATATTAATATAGTGCTGGGGGAGAAAATTTCACGTAGGCGATTTTGTCACGCAGCGGGGGAGACTAATTAACCATAGGGTCGATATTTTCATAAAGGGGGCGAATGAGTTTTACTCCGGATACTTTTTAATGCCAAAACTCTTCCCCCGGATATAGTTCTTCACTGTCAAATGTCTCCCTCCGAGGAATTTTTGCCATTAAAAACCTCCGGGGGGGGGGGAGATATTTAAAGGGGGAGCAACTATTACAGGACACCGACCGTCTTACTATTACCACTGTGACATGTACAACACAGAACCATTGATGAATTTCCCTTCCCAAAAGTGAAAAGAATTAATTATACTATTCTTGTGCGCTGTATGAAATAATTTTTATTGTTTTTTGATAGAAGAAAATATTGAGGATTCAAATGTTTGTTGATAATAGTGTGTAATACTGTCTTGTGCTTTGGCACACATACAGTAAGCCTACTCTTGAATAGCACTGCTTATTTCACTTCAAATGAGAAAACAAATATAATAATCTGTTTACTGGTAGCGATTTGAATTAAATTTCTGGTTTTATGTTTTCCTCTGCCAAGAATGCTTAAAATTTAGTCAGTGCTAAGTTTAGACGAAATTATGTATAAATTATTCCATGCAAAAATTATGTCACTGTAATTCGATATTTTCTAATTGTTTTATTTGTTACACATTGATAACTATATGGATATGAATCTGGATAAGTGAACTAGTGCATCTGAAGTCTTCACCACACACAATCAAGAGCAAATCAGTTTTATCAACTGCATTTCTCTACATTTTTGTTGCAACGTAGCCTCCGTTTTGATCAGAAATTCTAAAGAAATCATAAGCGGTTAGGGCTTCGCCCTAAACCCCACTGGAGGAGCCTACGCCCCCCAAGACCGGATCCAATAGTCAGATTTTAGCAAACGCCCGATTCTGGAATACTAGCTGGAGTTAAATGTATACTAGCTTCTCATCATTGGCACTAGCTTTATTGACATCTTTCAAATACCTTTCAAACATCTTTCAAACATCAAACGCAAATTACCGTTCTGTTTTCACTTTGTAAATTGAGAGGAATTAAATTACTACTATAAATTGAGAGGAATTAAATGACTACTACTACTAGGGATGACCCGGTGGCGCAGTCGGTAGCGCGTTCGACTCGTAACCCAAAGGTTGCGGGTTCGAATCCGCTCCGGAGGTGTTGTCTGGTAACGAACTTGGGCAAGTTGTTCACGTCCCATTGCCTCGGTTTGAAGTGAAGCCTCGTGCTTCAGAACCTTGCCGCTCTCCTCCCTATCAAAGAGTCCGACTCCGGCCTAAGAAACCGGTGGGGAGGGGAGGAACTTACACAGTTCATGATCATCTTTGTGTGTAAAAATTTTAAGTACAAAAAATTGGAGAGTGAAAATCGACAGCGAATATGCGAACTCCTATCCCGCCACGCGCTGACATGAGAGGTTAGAAAAGCATCAATCTGCAAACCGAGCGCAAAAAGCTATTACGGTCTACTGTTAATGTACAGGTTTTCCAGTTGATTTTATGTACTTTCGTTTAAACAATTCTTCTTGACCAAAGTTATTGAAATTAGCAGGAACAATAATTTCATTTTAATTAAGTCTAAATATATGGTATAAATGATTTTTTTTAACTCTTGTGAACAATTTTAAGCTACAAACTCGTCCACATGTTAGTGAATAACCCATAATATATACAGGTATGCGTTCATACCTGTGTATATTGGATGTTGGAGAACTCGGTGACTATTTCTCTCCATTACCTCTGTAACAAATTACTATAGATAATAGCCCAGCAATTTGTGTGGTGTCTGTGCCTTTAGCTGTTTGAACCATCGTGTAATGTGCGTTTTTTCCAAACTGTGGAATTTTTTTTAGATAATTATTATCAGATATATAGATTGCATATTCAAAAGAAATGCTTACATTAAGCTTCCCGTGATTTCCAGTTATTTTGAAACCAGTAAGGTTGCCAGAGTAACGATTATTCTAACCCAAATAATATAATTGAAAATTGGTTTTTAAAACGTTGCTTCTGGTCTTTAATGTATCATGAGCTGCCAATTGAAACTAATCACTTTTCAACGTTACGACGAGAATTTCCAACCATATATAATACACGGATGGCAGTAGAAAACCTTATTTGGCATTTCAATACTCTTTTTTAGCAACTACTTGTCACAAAATTAAACGTAAATTTCAAGAATCTACAACGTCAGCTCCGTGTGACGATCAAATCAACTAGGATAATCCATCTTCTTGTGTATTTCCATAATTTGTACTAATTCGTCAATAGCATTCCGAACGGTCACCTCCCAATGAAAAATTTCATTAACTAATATTAGAACGTGAGCATAACTAACCACGAGTTAACGAGCTTAAGAACAAAGTAATGAAATCCAAATTGAATGTTACCCAGAGTCTACTGATCGAGAAATTTCGAAGAAGTTTACAGACAGATCTGGAAAGCGGCAACAGTGGACTGGCAGCAGACTGTAGGCAGGACTTTCAGACAGTTCCAGGTGGGCAGCAGCTGTCTAGGTACTTCACGCACAGAAGCAGCTGCAGCAGCAGCTGCAGGAGCTGCACTGCAGTATTGCTTCCAGCCAGAGATGAATTTAGAGGGCGGATGTGAGCACCCGCGTCCCTGTTCCGATTACATTTTTTCTTCTTCTATATAAGTGGAATCAGGCCTAATATTTAGTTCTGATTATGATTCTAAATATAAGTTTTTTTTCAGCCCCTCTACGACAATATTCTGTGTTCGCCACTGCTTCTAGACAAGTTGCATTTCTAGTTGGAGCAGCTTGAAGAAGAAATGCATCGTTGTTTCTCCTCTGTTTATTGCCGTTGCTGCAGCTACAGCGTTAAACTCAGCGTAAATCATACACTGCTACTACAACTGAATCTGCAGCTGCTGTCGTAGCTGTACGGTTGCTGCAGCCATAGCTACTATTGCAGCTGCAACTAACGTATCTAATCCACATAGTTTCGTTCACGAAATGTTACGGTCGCTGTAATAGACGTCATTTGTTTTGTTTCCCCGCCCGCTAGGTGTCGGCTGTTCCAACATTTCACCGGTGCAAAGCTGAGCGCACGTGGCAATAGTTTAAGCCCCAAATAAAGCTAGATATAATTAGATTCTTTATTCATAAGCCTATAAACGACTGTAATCATTATTTTGTTCTGAACTCTGCTTTTGCTTAAACAGATAAATTTGTGATCAACAATCGAGTTAAATTGCATAGTATTATTTCATCCTGTTGGGCATCACTACCAATTAAGCACTGATAAGATTTGAATTCTGCAACTTCTTGCTCGGGAATTTGCTTAGAATTTTGATCGTCTTCCGGGGGTACATCTCCAGATCCATCAGTTTCGTTGTTCTGCAGGTCTAACTGTTTAATTGCTATTATTTATTGAATGCACACTTCTCACTAACAGTTAGCCAGTTCAAACTGAATCAAAAGCCAAAAGAAAGACCTGTGATTCATTAAGCATCATTGTAACAATGAACAAGAGTTAACGCTGAGACTGCATATCAAAGGCACACAATGCTGTATAATCCGCTGGTGCTGACGTGCCAATGCAAACAAAACAAACAGACACAAAAACGCTGAGATTCACGGTCTTGATTCACAATCCAACAAATAGTTTGATTCAGGACTCCTCTTCATGGACGTGGCTTAACATTCTCATATGCCACAGATCACCATGCTTCTCCTCCCCTCCCCCACTGCATGATAGTATTGAAGAAAGTGTCTAATTAAAAGGGAAGGTACTAAAAAAAGAACGCATCGATAGGTTACAATTCCTAGTTAGACATTCGATATAAGCAGCGCTGTAGTTCTACAAAATTAGGTGGTGCAACGATGGGCTTCCTGACAAGCCGAGGTGGTCGAAAAGAAGGTTGCGTACATGTATTTGATTTTGTATACATATTGATTGACGTGTGAAAAAAGGTGAGTGAAAGGGAATTTACTTCATTTCTAAGAATCAGCGTTTTTCTGCGCTTGGATACTAAAGCAGGTTCGTTGACGCTATTTCGTCAACGAATCAGATGGTGCAACACCAAGTTGTACCTACACAACAGCACTGAATATAAGTATTAAGTATCCAGTGATGTAGTCCTTGGCCTTGATGCCTTGATTTAAGGCTGCATTGAGAACTTTACTGCCTTGCCTTGACTAATTTTTCAAATGCCTTGCCTTAGGTAGCCTTTTCAAATGCCTTGCCTTTTGGCCTTGGAAAAATGCATTGGCCTTGAAAAATGTCTTGACTACATCACTTTAGCAGTCATTGGGCTTGATTCCTTGCCTCAGGGCTGCCTTGAGACACTTTACTGCCTTGCCTTACCTTGCCTTTTCCAAAGGCCTTTTCCTTTGCCAATTTTCCAAATGCCTTTCCTTGCCTTGGTCTTGTAAAAAAATGCATCGGCCTTGAGAAAAATGCCTTGACTACATTACTGTAAGTTTCCTCACCTACAATTAATTTACCGCTTCTTAATATTTACACGTCTTTCGTCCATTGAAAATACCTTATTGAAATTGTAATATTCTGTTTCTTGCAGTGTACACATTATATAATTTGCGTATTGTGGTTTCCAGTTCAAGATTCCAGTGATTGCAAAACAGAAAGCGTCGGGATACGTGCTCATTAATGATAATTTATGATAATTTAACTCGCTTTCTGTGCATATACATATCGCTTTTTATTCAACGAATGCAGCAATGAACTTTTTATATGAATTGCGCATGAGAATCGCGTCGGATAACATAAGGTGGTAATTGCACAACTGAGAATAACAATGTTAACTACCGCAAAAACTATTGAAATATTAGATCGATTAGTTGTCGATTCTGCATACGTAGGCATTTATCAAAATGATATGCAAATCATCATTTTGATGCAAATATGCGGCATATTGTGCGTAATGACAGCAGCCAGAGTTGAAAGATTTCAGGTTCTTGCAATCATTCTGATGTCGTACGGTGTCGGCATATTAACAAGAAAGACTTTCTCATCACAAACGACTTCCACCTGGCCCTCTGGCGGGCAGATGTCGAACTGTTGAAGAAGCGACGTAAAGAAGAGAAATATTTCCTGCCTCGCTAATTGTTCGCCGATACAAGATCTCTTTCCTACAACAATCAAACAAGCACGACCTCTCTGTAATAAATTATAACTCGTAATTATGTATTTTCTTTAACATGACATTATGTTCTATCATTATTTTTTTCTGTGAAATTCTGAAGCATATTTTACGCATGCATGCATTTATTTGACCAAATTTCTTTCGCTTTGCGCCCTTTTATGGACGTAACATATTCATGCTTAAACTAACTAAGTATGCAAACACGCAGACAGATATTTGCATGAAAATTACACTACTGTAATAATGTAATATTATAATAAAAACAATCTCTAAAATTTGCAACCCAGACCAGGCCCGTAGCCACGATTTCATTTCAGCGTTTTTAAACGTATTAATTTAATATAACATACATGTAATTTAAACAACCTTTTCTGTTTTTACTTGGGGAGTTTGACGTCTCAACATTTCTATAGCGACCTTTTATTAAGAAAAATATTCCTAAATATCGTACATTTTAAGACAAATTTTTGTTTCGGGGAGTTTAATCCATAACCCCTCTCCCTTAGATACGGCCCTGACGTAGACGATGTTTATATTGATGATTTTAATTATTAAATAATGACATACCTAGTGAAAATGAAATGATCTTCTCCCTTCCAGTTACACAACCGTTTGAATCAAGAAATCGTTCCGGACGAAACTTTTCCGGTTCCTCCCAGACTCGGGGGTCCATGTGTGCACTGTAGAGATTGATAATCACCTGAAACAAGAAAATATTTGTTTATTTATTTATATGGTAATAAAATAGATGTAATATAAGGCTTTGTCTGATTTGCAAATGTTAATATTGTTAATTGATTATATTATTATGATCGCAAAATATCATTCATTACCCTTTCAAACGATGCTTCATAATCAGCTAAGCGCTGCCTAAAATTATCATTTCTGATTGTAAATTTAGATTGCAGTTAAATGCTTCATACGAATTATTATAAAACAAATTATATTTTTCTAAACATTTCTCCACTTGTAAGCTGATACAAAATGCCTAAATAAATATAAAATGTAGATTTGGTCTTCTCGGTACGGTACCTAACAAAATTAATCACTAATTGGATGTAAGGACACAGATTTGAATGTTTTCTTGTTTGTATTGGTATGCGAACATCCAGGTGATATATGAAGAAAACAGACAATCATGTAAAATATTGCACATATTAATTTCTGTTAGGATCTAAAACTGAGCTTCATTTCCACATTAAGGCTCGCAAATAAAACTTTGAATAAAATATCTGTTGTGAAACATCATAAATTACATTAATAGCAAATCACCTAAACTGATATCTACATGGACTAAAAAGTAGGTTTAAAGTAGGTTTAATTTTCTTACTTTAGATTCTGCTGGAATGAAGTAGCCATTAATTTGGCTGTCGTTCTGCACGGCGTGTGGCACAGCCAAAGGTGCCATCGTCTGGCGTCGCATCAGTTCCAATATGGCTGCCTGCATGTACGGCAGATTCTTCTCGTCCTCGAGGGACGGAAAGCGATCACGTGGTATCACAGAATCGATCTCCTTCTGTGCCCGTCTCTGAATGTCTGGGTTGTTTGCCATGTACTTGAGAAACCACAGCAATGCCGTGGCAGACGTCTCCGTGCCCCCGAGTATCAGGCTCCTCAAAGTGTACTTGAACTGCAGGTAATCCAAACCCGGACCCTCACGGTTCAACAGGTTCGCAGCGAAACTATCCCTTCCGACATTTGCCTTGTTCGCCAGAGAGCAGACCATCGTCTTTTCGATCAGCTCGAACAGCTCGTCCATATGTCGCAAGTTCAACTCCAACAGTCTCCGGTAGTAGGGAAGGTAGAGAAGAATCTGGAAGGCGTCGACCGGCATGAAGTCGTAGTACTCCCAGGTGAAGTTGTGCAAGAGCTCAATGAATCTCTTCAGATCTGGCTCCGTGTAGTGGAACCTCCGGTCGAACAAGATGCTGGAGATGACGTTGAAGACGCTGCACGTGACGATGTGCTCCGGGTGGAAGGACTTTCCCTTCTGTTCCTTGATGTTCTGCACGAGACATCCAACCTCGTGGAGGATGCGGACTTCCATGATGCCCTGACCGAAGCCGAACTCTTTGAGGATGGAGAGATAGAGCTGATGATAGCGCTTGAACTCATCGTCGTATAAGTGATCACCGATGCCTACAAATGTCAGCACAATGTCATGATGGTCTTCAACATTGTGCACTGAACGTTACATACAAGTCCAGTTTGAGCTAACTCTCTCTCTCTCTCTCTCTCTCTCTCTCTCTCTCTCTCACGCCCTTATCCCTGGCTGGATTCTTCAAAGTTTGGCTTGATCTTGAAGAAAAGCCTGGCTGGATTCTTGAAAGCCTGACTGGATTCTTCAAAGTTTGGATAGATTCTCAAAAGCCTGGCTGGATTCTAGGAGGCCTGGTTGTATTCTTGAAAGCCTGGCTGGATTCTAGAAAGCCTGGCTAGATTCAAGGAGGCCTGGTTGTATTCTTGAAAGCCTGGGTGAATTCATGAAAGCCTAGCTGGATTCTTGCATAATAAGAATTGCCTAAATCTCTTACATGACGTTTCTTCCAAGTTGCCTACATCTATAGCAACTCTGATTCGAAGGATTACCTTACTACATTCGAATATGAACGGCGGATTGAGTTAGGATTATGCATTGCACAGACCAGCGTCATCAAGTCATAAACGTGGGGGTTGCAATCGTTTACGAAAGCAAATTAGTCCAGAATAATTTAGACATACCTTATTACTTTTGTATTTAGACATATATTTGTATTGAGAAAAAGCTCTGTATTAAGACATGCCTTTGCATTCAGACTTACCTCTGTATAGGGACATACCTCTGTACTGAGACATACCTCTGTATTAAGACATACCTCTGTATAGAGACATACCTCTGCATTGATACTTACCTCTGTATTCAGACATACCTCTGTATCGCGGATTGAAGTATTTAGTTTTGCTGAAAGACTTTGGTCGAGTCGCGAAATCGACGGAATTCTTAACCAGCGCTTCTCGTATTGCATCAGCTCCATTCAACACAACAGTAAATCTGCACAGAGCACACAATCTCGAACTGATGGGTGTATATTGGGGGCATTGGGGGTGGGGGTTGAACGACCCTAATTAATTATACCCCACCCCACTTCAATGCATCGAGCCCCACAGCTGGGTCAGTCTTCTCCGATCCCCAGTTAATATTTTCTTTAAAATGTCGCTGTGCATTTTTAGGAGGAAATGTCCCAGAAACGGCGTCACAATTCAAATATCGGTGATTCTTAAAGGTTATAATCACCAAATATTTTTTCGTCTCCTCCCCCCATTTCATTTTGTCGAATTTGAGTATAGCATACAATTGAGTAGGCTAAGTAAGTAGGCAAGGCAGTAAATAGACAAGAAAACAATAGAATATACAAGTATGCAGACCTACTTGAATAATTAAGTAACAAATATCTAGCATTACAGCACACCGACAAAGATTTTCAAACACATTTTATGTTTACAAACCAAAGAAGCACTTAAATTACTAGACATATTGTTTGATAATTATAATATGCCACACATATTTTTGTTCGACTGTAGTCTGGAAACTTAGCTTATCCCAAAACTGGAGAATATAATGAAGTTGACAACAATACTTCGCAATTACCCATAGCATTATGATGACCAGATATGGCTAACACAAACTAGCGTCTAAAATTTCTGTATCGTATTTTACAAGTATATCCAAATTAGGATCATATCCACAGAGTGCCGAGGGGTAATTAAGCTTCAAATTTGTAAGCATGTAAATATTCAAGTTCGGTGACTTAGAGACCCTTAGAAATTTCGTCCGGGACGTAAAAAATGTATACGTAATTTTACTGTAGAGTACAGCGCACAATGTCCATAGGCCTACAGTACATACCGTCGTCCCATATAGCAACCAATGACGCTCCCCATAGTCAGAGATTTCTCCAGGAAGAACTCATGCAGCTTTGGATAAGACGGAAGAAATGGAAGCGATCCAACAACTGGAATAGACTTGATCATCGGCGGAAAGTTTCTCTTCGTCGAGAAATTCCGCCGTCGCCAGAGAAATATCGACATGACCGTAATTGTCAGTGTAAGAAGAGCGGAAGTCCAGAAATCCATCTTTGCCCAATATCTCTTGCGGAAGAGTCTACGAGTGAACGAGGCTTCAATGTTATACGCAGTTACATGTGTTTCAGTACGTTACACAGCAAAAGCAAAAGTCAATGTGAACTGATCTCGATCGTTATAACGTGCAAACTACTCATTGACTCGATTAATAGTTGCACACAAGATCTCGCGCGTTATCGTACTTCATAAATTATTTTGACTTTCATATAATGTTCAAATGCATCTTAACGGTATACTGTGGCGTTACGATGGTCGGAGTCAACCGGTGCGGTATAGCCCATGGTGTCACCCCGTTTAAAAGGCTTTAAACCACGATTTACATTTACGAGCGGGAGGGGCTTGCTGACGAAATTTGTTTAACATGCGGGGGTGAAAAATTCTAACTTTTTGGAGTCAACCTCTGAAATGGTGTCACCCGGTACGATCTCTCCCCCCGTGATCAATTTTGCCGTGATTAATTCTGCAAGGACTCCCAGGTAGTCCAGTAGAATATCTGTAGTCTCATTCGGAGAACGTATAGTGTAGGCCTATTCATGAGTGCACTAATATATGCTGTTATTATTGCTTATTCGCCTAACATGTGTATTTCAATCAACGACGATGATGACGATGAAGTCAAAATATGACAGAAGTTGCACACTGCAGTATGTATGATAAACTAAGTTGTTTGTTTACCGTACACAACTTATCCTTTAGTGGACATATAGTATAGGCCCGCTGTTCCCTACAGCCTAGTCCACTTGTAGGCTAACAGATTTCTAACGAATAAACAAAATCGTAATGCTCAGATTTGAAGAGGTTATTTTGTTCTAATTAGGCCAACTTAATAAGCTATGAGATGGCCTGTACTCCTTGAACTAGTCTGCAGTGATAAAGCTCAAGAGAAATTGACTGCAGGCGAAGCGTCTATAATATATCAGTGATCTTTTGACTATTATATACTAAGAGCCGCATTAAAGGGAGGGGGGGGGGCTACGGGTTCAACCCCGTCCCCACACGAAATTTGTTCTTAAACTATTAAGTTTTCTTTGTCGCCCACACCCCCCCCCCCGCTCTTAGGAAAAAAATATCACTGGTAAATATCCCCGAAACGAAGTTTCCTACAATGATGTTTTTGCCGCTTATCTGAAAAATTTCAGTTGCAAGTCCCCTCCAAAATGAAATTCTGGCTACGTTAAGTCTTGTGTTTGAAGCCGATCTAGGTCATTGACAAGCACGATGACGAGATTAATTGCATGCAATCATTTCTTACTGTAAATAGACATCATTACATGTCACTACTTACTTTTGTGGCTAGGTAATTAATGTCATAGATGAATGTTACTGTTCACAGTCATCGGATAGATAGGCCTCGATGGGCACAAACTAATATCTACAAAATAAAAGATCCCGCCAGTAAACGTATACTGTATATTTCATTTGTCGCTGAAATTGTTGAGAAAAAGAGCCATTTTTTGCAAATTGGATAAAACTTCTTTTGTGAAAACTTGCTGTATTCATGCCTACATCACATGATTGGTCTTTAGAGACGCAGGGTGCGTCAGAAGTGCACCCTACATGCATACAATTAGTTTTCAGAGTCCTTACACTTAAAGCTTCCACATCCACAGTCTACATCGCGCAATTCTAAAAAAAACTCTGAAAAAAACTGATACCTAATGCGTCGGAACCTAATGTACTGGAATCCATTACACAAAAACTTACCCACTGGATAGATAAAATACTGCATATGATTTTGTAATTCTTATTGCAAATTCTTGGCTGTGTGATGACATACATGGTAAAGTGAACGTCATGAGAGGCGATCAAGGAATTGTAGTCTGATCAGAGCCGCAGCACGAGTGTTGACTACTATTAGGTGCTCTTGGTTCTTTAACGGTCGTGGTGTAGCTTGTGCTTGCCTCAATTATTGAATCAAAGAGCAGGATATGATGATCACGTAAAAAGAGAAATCACCCCATTCCCGGTATGGGATGACTTCCGTAAGAGCACGCAGTCGAAAAATCCAATCTTAATGAGCCCTCATTCCTGCACTCTGCAAAGACATCTTGGAACAGCAAATGGTAGACTATAAATTGGTGATGATGACGATGAATAGGGACTTCTGGCGTGATGAAACAAACTAATCAACATCCTGTACCATAAATTGTTACATAAAGTTAAGATTAATTTTAAAGAACTGTTGGAACTCTTAAGCAAATGTCAGAGGTCAAATTATAATCATTTGTTGCTTTGCACAAAATAAATAACAGATCAATGTCACAAGCTTTCTATGACTTAAATTTTCTTCAAACTGTTTCTGAAGGTTTAGCTGCTAAATGACAGTGATGATAGTATGAAGAAAATGATAATACCAGTAATGAATTGAGAAATAATGTTATTCATCTTGGAGATACTGTACGATTTTGTAAATAGAAATTCAATGGTTTTCATAATAGAACTGGATCATTTATATCAATCAAATGTACAACAAGTGTAATTGTAAATATTTATTTGCAATAACGCAAACGATAAATCATTATTTCTAACAAGGATATATGATACATAAAGATATATTTATACAAGAATCCAAGCAGTCCATAATTTGCTAATGTTTGCACAAGACAAGTGATCATAGAGAAATGACTATCAATGGTCATTGATCAGTCATTGATCAGCTATTGATCACTCAATGATCAGTCATTGATCAGTCAATGATCAGTCATTGATCAGTCAATGATCAGTCATTGATGAGTCACTGACCAGCAATTGATGAGTCATTGATGAGTCATTGATGAGTCATTGATGAGTCATTGACCAGTCATTGATCAATCATTGATCAGTCTTTGATCAGTCAATGGTCAGCCATGGATCAGTCCATCAGGGATTGGGTTGAGAAATCCCTTTGATGCACAAACTGTCTCAGCTTTGCGTGCTTGCTCAATGGCTAACGACAGAACATCACGCAGCTTCTCAACAGACTCTGCGGACGATTTAATGGATCTGAAATACAACGATAAAGATAACCAAATCAGTTACTAGCCGAGATATAAACTGAAACAAAAATAATCTTACAACTGTAATACAAATATTAAGTTGTGAAGGCGTGCACTGTAAGGCAATCAACAGAATAAAAGCAATCATTTATTGAAAAGCATTTTATTCTGGCGTAATTGTAAACGAAGAATAGACTTGCAGAAGTACCGCGTTTTAGTCCAGATGTTCCACCAAAGACTTTATACAACTGTTAAAACTGTTAGTCAGTAAAGGATAACAGACTTATTATAAAGTTTCTCAATAAAAATTTCAACACCTAATCTATTGGGGAGATTCCCCCCCAAAACAACAAAAACCGGCAATTCACTAGTTACCCACAAAATACCATAGAGTGGTATTTTACAATTGTGCAAAATAAACCTGAATAATTCAAAAAAGTCAATAAGCACGCAGGATCAACATTTACAGAATGCCTACAGCAAAAATCTCATTGAGCAATGCGCTTACTGATTTAAGTCGATGACAGACTATTGCAATGACGGCTGTGAATCGTAACTACGTCAAGATACACAACCGTGAACGTCGTAGTCTGTCACGTACACAACGCGCACGACAATGCATAGTCTGTCACGCACTTCTGTAATACTATTGTTCTATTTTCACAACCGTCGACTCGAGTGACAACTTTGCCGGCCATGACCACTCTGAAGATGAGTCGTAACCACGGTGGTCATAATGCTTACAGTCGTAATTTGTCACAGGCATTGCTCACCCGAAGCTGTTCAGCAGTTTACGAACTGCGAGTATGACTTGTTCACTCACCCGAAGTTGTTCAGCAGTCTACGAACTGCGAGTATGACTTGTTCACTCACCCGAAGTTGTTCAGCAATCTACGAACTACGAGTATGACTTGTTCACTCACCCGAAGCTGCTCAGCAGTCTACGAACTACGAGTATGACTTGTTCACTCACCCGAAGCTGCTCAGCAGTCTACGAACTGCCAGTATGACTTGTTCACTCACCCGAAGCTGCTCAGCAGTCTACGAACTGCGAGTATGATTTCCGCTGTGAGCAGCGGAGGTAGGCACGCTTCAGTGACGGTGAGACGATGTTTCTCCTTGTCGTAGAGAGACAGAAGCGTCGTGACGAGTGATGACAACAGACTAGACAGAGAGACCTGAATCTCCGTCTGCTGCAACTCCGTTCCAGACTTATCGTCACTGCAATACACAATCACAATGCAAAACTTAGTTAAGGAATACAACAAAAATAAGAGTCAAAAAATTTGCAAGCAGGACAAAAGGTGTAGCTAACAAAAAAAACAGCTTTTGTAAACAAGGGTTGCCAAACTTTCTGCAGTAAAAAGTACTTAATAACGGTCAAGAGATTTGTGTCAAGATTCTGTAAATACATCCATTAATAAGCAATTCATTGTACATGTAGCAGCTCTAAATTCAGATTCAAAACGATCGTTATTTTATTATTATTTTATTGGCTATTTTCATGTTCATTTATAGTTGTCTATGACATTCAACACTAATATTTATTATATATTATTTTTTATAATATTAAGCCTGGATTAAAACTGTAAAAAAGCAACATTAACAATATAATGAATACAGTAAGTGTAGAACAACCAAGTAATCACACAAATAAACAAAATCACAATTTAACTTTAACATTAACAACAGTGTGGACACCGGTAAAACAATTGCAACTTCTTTTAGCCAGAAAACAAGTCTTCGTTGGAACACTGAACTTGCTCTGTTTCTAATCCGTATCTTCACAGTGCTCTCTTCTGGCTCTACACAACTTTGATTTTGTACTCCTATGTGGTCTATGTATAAATACAACACTAAAAACAGCGGACGTAATGAATGAAACAGCACAAAAATCGCGCTTCATAGTTTATATAGTATCTACTGACCTGATAGACGCAACCCAGGCAAGGAAAGCGTGATTCTTGACGAGATCCCAGGCAACGTTCCTGATCGCACACGACCTGGTGAGAAACTGGAGGACCTGCAACTGAATCGCATCATCACAGCAGGTAATTACGCGTGACTGGGGGACCAGCGAGTCAGGCATTAGAGCAGGTAACACACTCCATCCAAGAACAAGCAACACACTCCATCCAAGAACAGGTAACACACTCCATCCAAGAACAGGTAACACACTCCATCCAAGAACAGGTAACACACTCCATCCAAGAACAGGTAACAC
>JAQFYQ010000289.1:0-18690 GCA_034694885.1 Buchholzia appendiculata | reverse complement strand
AGAGAGAGAGAGAGAGAGAGAGGTATCCATGCAGTGATTGCGCATTGGCCAATCGCAACTGAATTCAAACTGTCGCCGTCTCGAGAGCAAACTTCGAGCGATTTTGTTTTTCTTAATTAGATTAGGATCGGCATTCTTTAAAGGTATAATATTGTACGTTTTCACAACAAATCGAGACATTATAATAACTTCGATGCGGATCGCGATCCAGTGGATCGATGCGCGGAATTCCATCATGGAAACACTGTTTTGCAGAGATTTATCATTCAAGATTCGCCATAAATTAAATTTGTGATAAACAAATTTGTGCGGGATAACATTTTAGATTTGAGGCATAATACGTACACGCAAATATGCGTTAATTGACACTTAGTTGACGAGAACAATTTAAATCGGGACCAATTTGGTTATCGATATAGACGCGGGATCAATTTGCCATAATTTGCGGGACGAGTAGTGGGGTCGAAAGTTGTCCGTTAATGAGTAATATAAATTAGTAACAGAATTAATAGCCTAGCTATCTGATATTAATTCTATTATTAATTTTGTTGCCTTCAGCGAGTCTATGGAGACGGTAAAGAAAAAAATCCCAGTAGTCTGTTGCATTGCTATTGTTTATAAAAAATGTCGCATGTTAAAGGCATGGTTGATCATCTGGTCGTGGACTCGGGGGCGTTCCTACGCTCCGCCCCTGTCACCGTAAGTACCGCCCACATCACTATAAGCCCCGCCCCTTTTACAATACGTACCGCCTCTTTGCGCGCATATCTTATACCGTTTTAAGTAAAACTAAAAGTGTTTTATTTCTATTATATATTTATTTACCTGTTCTGTATTTATTTATTTATTTAATAATTCATTACTTGTATAATAACAAATACAAATGCAATTTAAATAGACACAAGTAATACGAACCACAGGTAATTAATACACAAGGTGATCCGACAACAAAAAAACCCACAAAAAGCACGTTGATCTCGTTAACGTTTACAATAACAATAAGCACTCTTATCTGTATAAGCAATATATCTTTATTTTCTTATTAATTGTTTATTTTATGTCTAGTATTCTACAAATACTGTTTTTAATTATAAGACAAACTTTTTAATTTGTGGGTACATTTAATGAATATTATTCTAGTTATTAATTTGTTTGTTACTTAAATTTATTTATAAATTTATTTATAAATAATTTTAAACTCACTGAATTATTAATTTTTCTTTTATATTTAAATTATTTTTGTTTCAGTATTACTAATCTTAAGACAACCTCAATTTTGGTCAAACTGAGTAGGGTATAATTATGTTAAAAAATTTAACACGATTATTGTCCTCAGATTTATTAGTTCGGAGTTATCACCGGATTGTTTTGATGGCTATTGATTACACTTTTCTGACAAAATCAGTAGTGTTTCCGATATAAGGGGAGAAGCTATGAACACATTCAAACCCTTAGCCGTATATTCAGCCGACAATAATTATATTTTTACGAATAAGTTTATTTGTAGATATGTGTTTAATATTTTATGTATTATTTTATGCTGCTGTATATCATATTTTAAATGATTATATTGTTGAATGTAATGGTTGATGCTGTGCTATATTATGATGTACTGGACATTGTTTATAATTGCCTACAGGACCTGGGTACTGAGATCTACACTGTACACGGCGTAGTCGATGAGATCAGAGATGCCGCGACAAGGGAACGACTTCAGTTCCTTCCTTACGAGCTGCACATGAAGGAGCCGCAGCCTGATTGTATTCAAGCCGGTGAGTCTTGCAGGGCAATTATAGATTTATCAAAGGTCATAAAAATGTATTCTTCCTAGTAGCCACATTTTTGATATCGAAATAGTGATTTGTATGAAATTAGAACATACAAGTTTTGTCTGTATGATGAATTGAAGGAATATACTTTTATATTGTGACAGAGTATATTTTTTATATTTTTATCTGTTTAGATAATAGGGAAATGTCTTTGAAGTATGTAATCTGCTCTTCCATTCTTGATGTAGGCCTATATGAATTCAGAGATCCCAGAAATTGATATTTATAATTATATTAATAATTTTAAGGAACCTATTGCACATTCAAAATCATTCGGCGTTCATATTGTGAAAGATGACTATTTTATGCACAGATATCTGCATCAATTTAAATACATGTTGTTAGTGATCAGTAAATTTAAGTGAAGAAAATTAAGTGAGAAGAATGTTTTATTTTTTGCATTTTGTTTGTTTCTTCAGTGAGCGACTTTGCGAAGAAGACGGGCGATTATCACAGTCTCTCCGTGACGGACATCCGAATCCTTGCGCTGGTCTACCAGTTACACCGACAGCACATCGGTCTCGACGCAATCCGTACGCAGCCTGTTCCGAAAACCTCAGTTCCATCGTGCACCAATCCTTCCGCCCCCACTCACGATGCTGCCAGTGTCAAATCGTACCAAGTTGGTGCGAGTACGCCAATGGGTAGCAGTAATACTGATAACCTATCAGATCACACAGACGCAACAAATGTAAATGAACTGACTGTGGAATTAACAGATCTTGCAAGTGTGACAAATTCTACAGCTAAAGATTGTGCTCCACATAGTGTCAATGCTGTTACGAGTCAGGAGAGCAGTGCCCAGGGTCTCAATGGACACGATGCTGATGTCAGTGATGTTGCCAGTAGGATCCAGTCAGAACTGGAGCTGGCGGATGGTGATGACGAGAAGGTACATGCAGATCACAAAGTTCCGGATGACAAATGTACAGAGCAAGGTGAAGGTACCATGGAGGGAGAGACGACATGTGGAAGGGAGGCAGAACACGAAGAAGGTACAACATCGGATGGAGGCGAGGAAGAAGTTGAAGATGAAGCATCTGATTGTGGTAAGATTATGATTAATTTTATTCTGGCCATTTTACTATGGAATCATTTGTGCTATTACGAATTTATGACCTATTAGAATTTATAATTATTTTTTTATTAATTAATTATGTTTATTTATTTAGTTTTTATTGATAGGCCTATTAATATTTTGTTTATTGAAGTTCATGGTTCATTGGTTATGAAGTTAAGTCTATTATTTTGATTTCGTGTATTCACAAAAGGGTGAGAAGAATCTTCGAACATTCAACTTTTTCTTTAGAATTTATTGATGATGAATTTATTGATGATATTCCACTGTTTCATGGAACGAACTAATTTGGCATCAGTGACATTTATATATGTAAGCAATTCTAAATTGCATTGTTTATTGTGTATGGGAAGGACCTTTGGCCGCCCACCCGTGCTCATCTGGCCTAGTCGGTCGGTGGTTAAGTCATGCGTAGTAATTCGCAAGACAAATAATCATCGCCAGGACTGGTCTTCGGTCAGAGCACTATCATCATAGAAGAAGTAGGCCTCATAGATAGTAAATAGTTTTTGTGACTTTAGATATTTCAAGCTATGGTCACACAACACAGAAAATTAAATGTTAATGGATTTTTTTCAAATAACTCAGTAGTCTAGCTAGACTACTCTTTTGCTGTCTATAAAATTTCAGCATTCAGACGGGCAATAATTCTGGTCTGTTTTATTACACTTGTTTGCTACACCTTCTTGCTGGTTAAACATCTTAAGTGATTAAGCTATTTCTTTATAATTTTTGACCCGAGTCGAGTGCTCGAATTAAGCTTAAAAGGCTCGTTGCTTCCTGAACATAGTGCTCCTACAGTAATAACAGCCTGAAAATTATTTCTTAGTGAAAAATTATATACCGGTATATTAATCTTCATAATTAGTCTTGATTAATATAGTATAGTTACATAAATTGACTTTGATTGATTGATTATGGACAATTTCTGCCCAGAGCGTTATGACATAACCTAAGTCCTCCCAAGGACGCTGTACAGAATCACTCAGTTACAAAACAATTCAAGGCCATTGAGCTCTAGTAAAGTAAATAGTATGATCTAGTAAAGAGTTCAGATTTCAGCAATGAAAAAAATGCAGTAAATGCGCTGACTTGACGTGCTGCGGCAGACTGTTCCATGCGTCGGGAGCAGCAATGACAATGAAAACTATGTATTAGCTGTGCGTTAACTTAGCCGTTAACGTTATCATCTTGATAATAATAAGGTCGAAGGCCGTCGGTGTTATACAGAAAGGCAGTGTGATCGATGTACTTCAAGTACCGGTAGGCTTAGTTTCTTGTAGGTGGTGTTGATGAATTGTATCCGTTTGACTCCAGTCGACTGCTGAGTATTTAATCTGTCAGCTGCTTCACTTTAATAATAATCCTAGCTAGTGTATTACGCTTATTTTATAATGCAGACTTTTGCTAGAATTTTTAGTTGAGAATTTGACTGAGCGGCTTATAAATTTATACATTTATTGAGTGTTCGCTCTTGATTCAAGATTCGGCTTGATCAGGTGCTCTAGTGCATACAAATAAAAATAATGCGCTTGTCGTTACATAATAGTTTTCTCCCACTTGTTGCCAGGTGTTCTAATTATAGGAATGGTGAAGTACTTGAAGGGGGTGGGGGGGGGGGGGCGAATTTAAGCAACTTGCTAATAGTTGGTGTGATGATGGAGTGCGTTATGCTAAGAGCTTAGCCTATTGACAACACGAGAGCGACTCCAGTAGAAAACTGTGACTGAAGGAAATGAACCAGTCCAGGCGGGACTACCGGACACTACTTTGAAGACGATTAATTTCTTATTAATATTATAATCTTTAATATAATCTCATTTGTAAGTCTTCCTGGGCAGTGTACCGATGACCTGTAATTCTTTAGTTTTATTACAGGGCGGATTAAAACAACACACTATTCTTGATTTCCAAATCAGCATGCTTGAATCGGAGTTGAATTATTAATTTAACTATACATAAGCGGATATCTGTGATTGGGAGGAACGATGTATAATAGACAAGGCAGGCCTAGAAGCGGTGGCGGGGTTGGCGGAGGAGGAGGAGGAGGAGGGGCGATGAACTACAGATCGTTGTCTAGTCTAGACCAGCCGTTCTACGGTCTAGAGCTCCAGCCTGCCTTCATTGATGACCTCACACTTGCCTCGGCGTCTAGACACCTCCCCACACGCCCCAAGTCGCCCAGATTCAGATTGGATAACCCGATGTCGGTGTATGGCGATGGATTCTCAAGTCTTGACCGGCAGTTCCCCACGGTCGATCTGTTGCCAAAGCGTGAGAGCGCAAGGCTGGATCAGCCTGTGATGAGGTTGGACAGACCTCTGTCTCGACTCAATCGTTCACTGTCCAGGTTGGATCAAGAGCCGGTGCTCTATGATGGCCAGTTGTTCCTTGAAGCTGAGGAACCAGTACGACGCAGCTCAAGACTGGATCAACACGAGGCCATGGTAGGATAGACGAGGATTGGATTTTTTAGTCCATGATGTATTGCACTGCTTGTCTGGTGTAATTTGTACAATATCTATTTGTGTGTACAGATGTGCATTGTTTAATCAATACAAAACTAACAAGGATGCGTAATGCGTATACAGTGTACAAAATAAGCTTAGTCATAAAATATGCAGTGCCATGCATTAGCTAGCATGCAGTTAAGGACCCACTGTAAAGTATCACTATAATCAGTATGAGAATATTATACGTGATACGCTTGTAAAGTTGTGATACATTGTTCTGTTTTTGTTTATTTATTGATCATAGGATAGGTCTAATTATTTTTGATATTTATTAATATTGTTTTGAAAGGAAAACAATATTAATAAAATATTAATGAAATTATTTTCTCATATTGTTTTTGATAGGCCTGATAATTGTCTGCTCCAATTTCTCCAGAGCGATATGATGCCTGCTTATTTTCTCTTCAACGTGGCACTGATGATTGGAAGTTGGGTCGTTCACGATCACATGTTACAATAATTGCACGATTGAACGATTGAACGGCTGTTTTTGTTGTTGATGATGATAAAAACATTCGCTTCTATTCTTTTCTGTCAGGTTGGCTCATTTCCCAGCGTTCGATATTTCATTCCTGGCTGTTGATGAGCCTGTTGTGGGCCTGCTTTTTGTTGTGTGCACAATGAGTGTCCCACTAGTTTATATGTTGTGTATTATTTATTGTGTGCCGTTGTGTGTGCGGCATGGGATGTGTGTGCAGTTGTGCATAATCAAACATAAACATAGTACAAATGCCGTACTCAAACAATGTACAATACTATACCAATACGTACGTACTATACTAATACTAGTACAATACTATACTAATACAATACTTATGTACAATACAATACTATGCAATGCCGTTGTTTGTACATTGTTTGAGTACCTATGGTATGGTATTTAATGCTATTGTACAATGTTTGTGTAGGTCTACTGTGTAGTGTGTACACATGTAAAATTGTCGTATGCAATGCTTGTGTGTACGATATTTGTGTACAATATTTGTGTGCAATGTTTGTATTTAATGGTATGTACAGTATCTGCATGTGTGTAGTGCTTGTGTACAATGTTGTATACAATGTGTTTGTACAATGATTGTTTACAGTGATTGTTTACAATGTTTGTGCACTCGGTTGGTTCACAATCTGTTTGTACTGTGTTTGTGTTCAGTTTTTATACACAATGTTTGTATACATTGTTTGCGTGTGATGTTTGTGTTCAATGTTTGTATATATAATGTTTGTGTACGAGTGTTTATGTACAATTTAGTGTACAGTGTCAGTACAGTGTGTGTGTTTGTGTGTGTGTAGATCAGTCAGCTGAGGTCCAGCATTGATGTGATGGAAAGATCACATCGTGACGCTGTGTCCACCTATGAGAACCAGCTGTCGAACCTCAAGGGAGAGGTAACAACTTCACACATCTCTTCTGCATGAGTTGTGACAATTGTATTACAGCTCCATGTAGACTGTTAACTGCAGTTGTTTTAACTATGCAGACGCTTACAGTGCTCAGTTTGACTGCTTATGTTTTAAGCGTGATAGTTATGATAAAAGTATTCTGCCCGAAGTTCTGGCGATGGTTGTATTTAGGCATATTTCTACTCTTTGACTTTTAGCACCGATCGACTAGGCTTTAAATGTAAGTACAGGTGGTAAAGTCCTTTTCCATACAGACCTTTCCATACAGACCTTGTGTGCAGTAAGACCGTCTCCAGGGTCACTCACAGCCGGGCAGGTATTTGTGTTGACAACACTGCTCGCTGTAACCGCACACGGGCCAGATTTCGAACCATAGCAGACCTGTGTTTGTTACCTTGTTGAACATAGGCCCCCTTGAATGTTGGTATTTTTTGACAAAACTTAAGCTCAGAGATATTTTAAATCTTAAAGTTGGGTTGCATCATGCTAGATCAAAACAATTACTAAATTCTGTCTTGCAAATAACAGTACCGGTACTGACTATCAATATAACAACAGTATATTAGTTATGGAGTATGTTGTCATACAAATGAACACAGGTGACAACGATCAAGTCAGAGTACGACAGACTTCAGAGAAGACACCGGAAACATTCGTCAAGGAGTCGAGATCGGTCTGACGGTACCTTGTCCACTCCAGCAAGTCAGGAGAGACCTCAAACCTTCAGTACGGAGGACATTCAGAGACTTATGGACAGACTTGAAGTAAATCAGTCATTTGTTATCACTTATATCACATTATAAATAAACACATTATAATCACATTATAAATTATAACTTTTTGTAACTGAGTGACTCTGTACAGCATACAGACTCTCCTTGAAGTGATTTAGGTTATGTTATGACGCTCTATAAATTGTCCGCAATCAATCAATTCATGTATATTACATTATGTCACATTAGATCACTTATAATCACTTATATCTCATTATATCACTTATTACGGGAAGGACCTTTGACCCCTCACCCGTGCTCATCTGGCCTAGTTGGTCGGTGGTTGTCATGCGTAGTAAAATTTTTTTTCTGATGGGCATTTGTTCATTGCTCATCAGAAAACTGAGTTGTAGTGTGATGATAGAAAACTTATATAATTTGCCAGTTTGAACTTTTCTTAATTTGATGCACGGAATCCGAATCTGCTGTTAGCAATCAGATTTTGGAACAGCGTTGTAAGCAGTTCTGTAATGGAATTGCCGGTGTGAAAGCAGGTTTTGTGAAAGCTGGCTGTGTGAAAGCAGGCGGTGTGAAAGCAGGCTGTGTGAAAGCAGGTTGTGTGAAAGCAAGCGGTGTGAAAGTGTGAAGGCAGGTTGTGTGAAAGTGCGAAAGCAGGCTGTGTGAAAGCATGCTGGTGCTAGACAATTGTATAGAAATTTTATGTTATAAGGTTGCAATGAGTCATGGTCAGTGAAGAGGGCATCACTGTTATTTTCAGTTACAATTGCAGTATGTGGCACATTTTCGATGTAAAATTTATTTTGAGCTACACAACTGATGGTAACTCATGATATATGAGAGGATATGAAGAACAGCAGAAGACATTTTCAGATACAGACTCATTGCAGTAAACATTCTTTCAGAATATTACAGATGATGATGATGATTAGGAAACAAGTTAAACTAGCAAGTAGTCATTATTGGCTTTAGCAATGTCATGGTTGATTCCAGGCTATTTCTTCATGTTGACATGTTTTTGTTTTAGACAATGTCATGTTTGTTTCCATATTAAGGTGAAACATTTCTAACGTTTTTCATTTTGAAAGAGATAGATGTCATAGAGCACGAGCACAAGTTGATTACCAGCTATGGAAGTAATGATCAGGAACCTTTTTTGTGAGTGTTAGTATGAATACCATGAATTTAATGTATTTAACATAAATGCTAATTGTAATAAAGAAGATGATAATGTTTATAATAATAGTTAAGATGATGATGTTGATGGCAGGAGTACCGGCAGCACGCTCAGGACTGGGACGAAGAGAGGAGAGCTCTTGTACGACAGACGGAATCCCTTTGTGCCGACCACCAGTCTGCTGTGGAAAGATACGACCAGGTCTGCCAGCAGCTAGTAAACTGTCAGTCACAGCTGAGCAGCTGTCAGTCACAGCTAGGCAGCTGTCAGTCACAGCTAGGCAGCTGCCAGGCTGAGCTAGAGAGACGTAGAGAGCAGCTGGGAAGCAGCGAACAAAGTGTAAAGACTCAGCTGATTCAGCTGCAGGCGCAGCTTTCAGCTAGCCAGGACTCTATTTCTAGGCAGGTATGTACTGTACATGGATGATTTCTGAAAAACTACCTCATTTAATTGTGTATTTCTAATTAATATTTTTTTTGCAATATCAATGATTTGGCACATTCTCGAGTGAGGACTGCCAGTCATTTCTCTGCATACAGAACCCTCAGCCATGAATCATGTAAGATTCACCTAAATGGGCCAGTTTGTTGGTTAATTGTGTCAGTTTATTATGTTGCATTTTTGCAGCCAGTACCAACTTGTACTGCAATATTAAGAGCTGGTTATCTGAAATCTTATTCAATACAGAGTTTGATTATCGCATGCGCTTCAGAATGCTCGCTTGCACCATGTAATGTCAGTTATGCAGTTATTTCATGCATGGAGGATGTAAGTGAAATGCTATATGCACTTATACATGCATGCATACCTGTATTGAGTTCTTTATTTTGTGTTATGATAGTTTTGATAATTAATTACACAATCAGAATTCTTGCAGGAAACTCAGATCGGTCGGCTCAAGGCTCTTCTCGACGACGCCCTTCAGTCTCAGAAGAAGGTTCTCATGGAGAAGGAAAAGGTGGAGCTTGATCTGCGCAAGTCGGTTCAGACAGTTCGGGTATGTCGCTGTTTGAGTATGACGGATAGATTCTCTTTGACATGTTTGTTGTTATGAAAGTTTTCTAATCGTTAGTGCTCTATCCTCCTGCTCTGTCGTCCTTAGATTCTAATTTCTCCATCCATCTTTTGCACTTCTTTTCATGTTTTCATTAGACTTTTCTTCAATTTATTCATCTTGTTATTGTGAAAGTTAACATTGCCATGAATGATGAAGCTTCATCTCTGCTTATGAAGTGTACTATCTTGCTAGTATTTGTTAGTTTCATTTATTTGAAGTGGAACTCTATTATGAATTCAGTTCTACTTGTTTTCACTTGTGTTAAGGTCTCCGTGTGGTTTCATATTGACAAGCACTGAGCGCAGATAGTTGGACGTTCTTCTCTGCTATTATTATATGATTAGATTTGATAATAAATGATGGTCAAGTTTTTCATTTGATTTATTTCAGTTCTGACGAATGAATGTAATGATTGCTATGTCACCTTTGTTATCTTCACCTTAGTATGCTTTTTCTAGACTAGAAAACCACTCAGAGTTTATGGCTGAATTGATTGAGATATTTTTAAATTTCCATCTAAATGTATCATCTACCATTCAATCTGTTGGTAATGCGATATTCTGAGATGAATCAATCCAGTGGCTGGCAGATATTTGGCAAGTTTCTTGCAGGCCAAATATTTCCTCAGAGTGCAAACAAACTGATATTTCTTTTGTATTTGTCAGAATGGATGTTATGACTATTCGGAGCGTTGAAAAGCTGAAAGGATTATTTGAAACTCTTTGTAGTCCCAATGGTGTTTGTCGTTGAGAATGGAGGTGAATTGTTACTTTCTCTGTGGTAAAATATCTCGATAATCCCAAAGCTGAATATTATACGTCCAATCTATCCACCAATTGTATCCAACATAGCTGTTGAGTAATGAACGTTTATCTGTCGTCGTAGAGGCTGGAGGAGGATCAGTCGAAGAGTCGGCTGAGTGTGGAGAACAAGCAGCAGCTCTACCAAACGACGCAGTTTGAACAGTCGAGGCTGCAGCAGCAGCTGACGGAGCTGCAGCAGCAGCACGAGCAGCTGCAGCAGCAGAACAGGTTGCTTAGTGAACAACACGAGCAGCTGCAGCAACGACTCAATGATAAGGATGATACCATCAGGTCTGCACTCATTTCCTTTATGAAGTATCGGTCAGTTACTGGGAAGAATTGTTCTGGTTTCAAATTGCTTAGTTATGGAGTAAAGTGTTGCTGTAATGTGTTCTTGAAATACTCTGCCAGCAAAGATAAAGTTACCAAAATTATAATGACAATATTTACATGTCTGCTATTTAGATAGGGGTTGTTGAATGTGAATGTAGTTCATAGCAAAATATATAATTATCATTTAATGTTAGTTTTTGCTTGTCAATATATGTCTTCAACATTCTATACTGTTCTAAACAAGAATCTGTACGATGCTCTTTGCTAGGTCTTAATTTATTCTATTCTGTATTCATTTGTGACGGTTGCTTCTAGTTGATGCAGTAGATTGTTGTGAACTATAGAAAAAATCGTGGTGACATGAAATTTTACTAATTCTTGTGCTGTTTTATGTCTATTTTTTCTTCTTGCAATAATCGTTTATTATTTATTTATTTCATTAGTTATGTACGTTGGTTATGATCATCATCATCATTAGTGCTTTGCACAAAGGCAGATCCCTGGTATCCATTTCCTCCACAACTCACGGTCCTACGTTTTCCTTTTCATTTGCTCATATGATCCCTCCTCCATCAGTTCATGCCGCATTCTCTGTCTCAGTCTTCCTGGTCCTCTCCTTCCCTCAATTCTGCCTTCTATGATATGAGGTGGTTATGATAGGATGTGGAATAGAAACTGTCGTTGGTGACCCGCATGACGGCTGAAGGATCCCTAGGGGAGCCATCTAGGCTATTGATATTATGTGAATATTTTGTTCTGTTTTATTTGTAAATGCTATGGCTTGGACAAATAGATTCTATTAAATCCTTTGAATTTTGAACATGCTGATTGCTGTTGAACAGCTGCTGGAGAAATTCTGAACAAGTCTTACAGTCTGAAGTTGTGCATTTAAAGAAACAGGTCAGTTATCTTGTGTGGTATATCATTAAATATTATTTTGAAATATAATTGTAATTAAAATCATCATCATCAGTTTTATGTTTACCATCCAAAAGTTTCTATCAGTAAGAATTAAATGAAACAGGTCCAACATAAATCCAAGTGATTTTGAACATCTTGCATTCGATACTTTCATTTCTGTTCTGTCACGTTCTCTTTCCGAATCGTTATTAGGCTCAAATCTGTCAACGTTGAACATGGAAACGATAATGGTGGTTGTTTTAGTTGGTTGTATATCCGTGATGTTTTGGAAATATTACTATTTTTATTTGTCACTGTTATGCTGGATGTTTCTATAGACTTTATATACTGTATTCCATATGGTGCAGTCATAGCCACCATGTGCATCTGTACGATCACCTCGTCAATAAATTGTAATTCATCTTTGGTTTGTTCTTGTAAAGTTTTCACTTCATAATGCTTGAAATTGATCACTTGTGTCATGCAATGACTTTGTCATTGTGTCATTGTGTCATGCAATGACTTGTGTCATGCAATGACTTGTGTCATGCAATGACTTGTGTCATGCAATGACTTGTGTCATGCAATGACTTTGTTTCACGTATATATATATATAATTATATTCCTGATTTGTTTGATAGTTGGAGGAGGAACGAGGTTCACAGAGAGTTCATGTGTCACCGAACGAAGCTCTCGCGCAGCTGACTGCCGAGAACAACGCTCTGATGGATAAGATCGTATCGCTTGAGCACCAGGTGGAGGAACAGTGCGATCGACTGACGCGAAAGGACGCCGAACTGAGGGTAAGACAGCGGTGGATACATTGCATGTGCTAACATCTAACCGCTGGACTGGTTTGGGCAAATATAATGATTTTTCTGTGTCAAAATTTGGTCGTATTTTTGCTGCAAGGAGTTTTGTCTTTAAATTCACTGTAATGTGTGTGAGTAATAAATGCAAGGAAAGTGAAGACGCGATACTGAGTTGTGTTCACTGAAGTAATTAACAATGTTTGGTGATGCTTCTATGATCATTGACCAATGACCATGCTAGGCAAAGTGTGTCAAGGTTGTTTGATGTTTAAATGTCAAGGTTATGTGATGTTTGGATGTCAAGGTTGTTTGCTGTTTGAACGTCACAGTAGTTTTAGGTTCTAATGCCAAGGCTGTTTGCTATTTCAATGTCTGGGTTGTTTATTGCTTCAATGCCAAGGTTGTTTGCCGTTTGAATGTCGCTGAAAATTGAATGTCAAGATTATTAACTTTTTGAATTTCAAGGTTGTTTAATGTTTCATTGTCAAGGTCGTTTTTTGAATGTCAACCTTTTTTTGGTTTGAATTTCAAATCATTTGTTATTCCAGTGTATCGCACAATTGCTGGTTTGTTCATTCCCAGGTGACACATTCTGAACTCAGAGAACTTCGCCGCTCCATCCATCCTAATCGTGACCCAGATGTCGCTCATCCCGTCTCGAGCGAACGAGGAAATTCGCACAGATCAGCTGAAGATGATGACTTGCACTGCATCGGCACGTCAGAGCCTGAGGATACTACTGCAGATAACATGCACAATCTGAAAGTTTGTGCGCATTGCTGCTGTTTCATTATTTGATATTTACTAGTTGAAGTTGAGCATTGTTGTACCAGTAATGTTAGTTGGTCCCGTAACCTCAGGCATTTTAATAGACTCGCCATGTTTTATCACGATATCCAGTATTTAGACGTTTGGTGTCGAGAAGAGTATGTTGTGTTTGAGATTTGTAGGTTGTTGCATGCCCATGAAGTTGTAGATCAACCTGAATGTTTCAAAATAGCTGAACATTGTATGATTTCAGTTGATTACGACCAAGCAGCATTTTAATGTAATAATGATTAGGAAACCTGTAGGGAACGCAACAAGTAACATGTTGCTTGGACAATAGTCATATTAAGATATTCGCTGTGACATTTATATATATATGGGGCAATTTTGGGTGAATTTAAGTTTAAACTTGTGTGTTCGTATAATTTTTTAATGCTGTTTTGTATTGCCATTGAAACAATGTGTATCTTTCCAGTGTTCAGAATTTACACTTTTTGTGCCTTGAAAAATTATATTTTTACTATCTCCACAATAAAGATGTGTGACTGTACTCGTATTTTTCTCTGTGTTTGAATTTATGACTAATAAAACATTTCTATAATTTTAAAAGATTTTTTATTTTTAATGATTCCACAGTAACGAAATGTGACTGTATGCTGTATGTATACGTGTATACTATGCATTACAGCTCCGTTGTGCTGAGCTTGAGAGAGAGGCAGACCAGCTGAGAGAACAACTCAAGAGGACGGAGGGCAGTACAGGCAAAGTGACACAGACAGACAAAGGGGCTCCTTGTGATGCCGTCTTATTTCAGAATGACTTGTCGTAAGTTGTATATCTTGCTTTGTTTCTCTAAGCTTCACGTTGATTGAAGAATCGCTTATATCGTTAATTATTATTGTTATTGAATTTGAATTGTTAAACTTCTTAATTTGTAAGATGCTCTCTAGCTTCAGGCATTGCTGATTTAGACAAGGCTATGATGCATAGTGCTGTGATGCCCAATGCAATGATGCCAAGTCTATACTGAAGTGATAAGAGAAAATAAAGACGAGAATAAAGAATACTAAAGACAAGTTTATGAAGGCAAAATCTTGAAATTAATTAATTTATGAATTGTTTTAAATGCAGGACACTTTTGCAATGCGTTAAATTTGAAGGTTGCAGATAACTTTAGGTTTGTGCTCTTCGGGTCAGAGCTTGTAATCACGCCAATGTAATCCTATTATGCTTATGTGAAAACATCTGATTTTAATTTTATATATCAGTCTTAATGATGTTAGTAAGTGATGTAGTATTAAGTAAGCATTTAGACAACTCTAGCATAACTTTTGTGCATTAACTATTCATATTTCAGACGTTTTATGATATCTGTTAGGGCGCCGTAGCAAAAGCGCGCAGACAAAAGCGCGCAGACAAAATCGCGCAGACAAATGCGAGCAAGGTCAAAGGCGCGCAGACAAATGCGCCCAGACGAATGCGCGCAATGCAAACAACCCCCGACAAAAGCGCGCTGGACAAAAGCGCGCAGCGGTATTGGGAATATGGGAAGTGTGTGAAAAATAGTTTGCACTATTTTAAATCCAGCAACCGACCGGACTATTATTACATGTTACTTGTAGTCAACTATTGTAAGAATGTTTTCAAAGGCGCCACCGCTTTCAACCATTGCATAATGTTGGCTACTTAGCTGTGTTACCAAGTCAAAGCTAGTCTAAAGTACGACCGACCAGTCGTTGTTCCATTGAAGGCGTGCAAAGAAGGCATACAATATAGAGCCTCGCCTACAAGGTCCAATACCGCGGAGCCAATGCATGTATAATGTTGACTACTTAACTCTGTTTCAAAGTCACAGCTAGTCTAAAGTACGACCAGCTGTTGTTGTAGTGAAAGCGGCCAAAGGATGATAACAATTTAGAGGCTCTCCTACAATTTAGATTCTCTCCTACAATTTAGAGGCTCACATAGTTTTTATAAATTGTAGTTTTAATGTTTGCATTCAATTGTATAACTTGAAGCGTTTGTTAACATGGTACATCCATTAACATAGTATTTTATAAATAGAACGATCTGAAATGATATGAAAGGTTTTTATAAACGGTAATGATATGAAATGTTTTTAACGGTAATGATATAAAATAAAGAGCATTTTATTTTGTTTTATTTATTTGTTTTATTTATTTTTATTTATTTTTGTTTTATTTATTTCTGCGCGTCTCCGCGCTTTTGTCGGCGCGCTTTTGTCCTGCGCGCTTTTGTCTGCATACCATCAGTTAGATATATGTATTCCTATAAATCTTGAGAACATTTGTCCGCTGTAGAAATGTACCGGCTGGTGTTGAGTGCGAAGGGGACGAGAGTTTTGTGTCGGTGCAGAATCAGTCTCCGAGAGCGAGAATTCGTGCACTTGAGGACGAGTTAGACGAGAAAGACACGTATCTGCAAAGTTAGTGTCTCTTAATAATATTCTGTTTATAAATGCAGCGAATTTGAAGCTAATGTTTCACGATTGAATCTAAACTATATTGCACTGACTATCTTAATGGATTTAGTTATACAATTATTTATTATACTTATTGTATTGATTATACCGTTAATATGCTAGACGCTTATCTTTATTTGTGTTGGATGTAAGAGATTTATTTCTCGGTCAAGTTTTTTTTTGGTTGGAAAAAACTTACTAACAATATGCTAGTCAGTCTTGCAGTTGCCAAGTTATTCGTGACTGCTTTTTCTTACTATAGTCCTAGGCTTCTTGAACTTTTCAATCACAATCAGCCTACTGTTTTGTGTGTCATTTAATATTATTAATATTTGTATATTGTATATTATGTAAATCATTGTAGATAATTAATTTATTGTAGTAAATCTCCAAACGCAAAATTCTGTATTGTGTTTAATTTTAGAGTTTCCTGCATATTTTGATACACGTTTTATTTTGTGTTTTTTTTAGAACTTGGCCAGAGTCAAGCTGTGATATCAGAATTCTTAACCAATCTGAACCAGGTTATTCGACACCCACCGACACCGCCTGTCGTTCGTAGTGCCCGTCACAAGTCGAGGCGAGCACGAGGGAAGTCGCATCTACAACACGACGAAGATAACGATGATCCTTTACGTAATACACCGGCTCACTCCAGGCTGACAACCCCTAGGCATGGACATGATCGAGGTGATCCAGGCACCCCTGTTGCAAGGACGCCCCTGTCCATCAGTCAGGAAGTAGATCAGAACACTGCAAGGTTAATTGGAACCCCACAGACTTCCTCCAGGCAAAAGTCTGTCCGATCGTCTGACGAGGCCCCACGACGACATTCTCGTAAGCTGTTCGTCGAGTTTCGCGATCACCATGACAACCCAATGTACAACTCACCCACGACTGCTGCTCAATTTCAGACTGCATACAATTCCCCGGGTGTCACTTCGACATGGCCGAGACCAGCTTCACATCACAAGACTTCCAGCGAGCACGGCAGCAATGTGCATCAAGAAAACGCGAATGCAAGGTTTCTGACACATGGCTCTAGGCAAGATGGGCACTATAATTCTACTGAGGTTGTACAATTGGACACTTCCTTTAAGTCTGGTGGTGTGCCTCGACCTTACTCCGAACAGCACTACAGTTCGACTCATGCTACCTCTCAAGCTGGACACAACCGGTTGACTGTACCTGATCGATTGAACGTTAATTTCAATCAGAATAACCAGGTCCTTGATGCGTCTTTTAACGAGGACGTGTCGAATACGTTGATCCAGTGTCTGGAAGATATTCAACCACATTCCCGAAGCGGCTCGCTGTCGGGTAGAAGCAGCCGATCGAGTTCTCGAAGTCCCCTTCGACCTCTGCTGGAGTCGTTCGAGGAGGAGACAGATGATGAGAGTGTCTTGTCCTCTGGGTCCTCGGAGACTGGTTCACCATCGGAGCACGTCAGAGAGGATGAGTTCCATGATGTGAGTAGCGTTTGACTCGGTAATATGCTTTATGGACATAACAAGCTGTTTGTTGGTTTATTGTGATACTGTGCTATAGATAAGAGTAGGCTTAATACAAATGAATCTTTTCTCAGAGTAGAAGAAGAATTTTCCTTCTTGTCAAGTGATTTTAGTTTTGGCGCATTTTAGTTTGGCGCTCTCAAATGAGTTATTCAAGTCTTATATTCTACTACAGTCTTGGCCACTGAATTTATTAATAATTTATTAATTATTATTTGACAATACTGGTTGGTCATGATGTCTGCTGACTCGGTTGCCATGCCTACGCTTCTAGTTAATGGTCTAAGCATTTTTGTGTAGAGTTTTTATTTTGTTGTGAAAATGAAATTTGTTCAGAAAGATGATAATAAATCATCTACAGGTGAGATGATAACCATTTGTACATACGTCTGATATATGTTTTCGAAGCTAAAACCATCAACTTATTTTGTTGTTTAAATTGAAGAATAAAGTTTGCATACGTATATAGAATGTTACGGCATAAAGCTATGCATATGTTAATTCATTTGTGAGATATTTGTAATATTTCTCGTTGAAAGGGATGTAGTGATTCAATTTCTTTGTTCAAAGGCGTAATATCCCATTTATGATGGCTGACATATTTATTTATTTCAGTGAATTTATAAATTTAAATGACATTATGATTAAAATGGTTTGATACAGTGATAGGTTTTATTTTTCAGATCATATGCTGCCTAACTTGCAATTTTTCAATGTAACTTTTGTAACATTAACAAATGTAACATTAACAAATGTAACTTTTTATTGAACAAACTTTTCTAATTACAATTTTATTCATTTGGTATTTGCATTGCAGTCTCAACAGTAGCGTCACTATCCTGCGACTACAGATATCAGATTTATCTAAGCAATCAAGACTTTCAGCTGCTTGGCCGAGTCCTTAAGCCTCAGTGATTGACGTTCATCTAGGTCAGCATCAAGCCACAACAAGTACAGTAACTACTCAACACAATTACATGCACAAGTTTTGTGTACAGAGTTCCTGACTCTTTGTGATCTCAGTCGTCAAAGCAACCCGATGATTCACACTTCCGGTCAACATTATCTTACAGTGCTGTTGTACTGAGTACGAAAAAACTGTAAAAATAATACATTGCGTTTTTATGAGCAGTGGTGCTGAATTAAAGGAATAAAACTTTATTTTGTAAGGAGAGTTTTTCTCTAGGTAATTGATTGTGACCGAATGGGTGACCGAAATGGTCAGTCGTTAGCGTCGCACGCTTAGCAGCGAGGAGATAGAGGGTTCGCCTCTCGGCAACGACTGATTGTGTTTG
>JAQFYQ010000288.1:0-18692 GCA_034694885.1 Buchholzia appendiculata | reverse complement strand
AAATTACTGGCCAATCAGGAAATCAGATTTCCGCTAGCATAGATTAGTGTCTTTTAACGTCATTTATATCTCCTTTGCTAGAGCGCTAGCGCTAGCATCGATCGCTCGTCGTCAGTACGGGCCCTAATCTTTGGCAATATTAATTCGTGTTCTGCATGTTGATTTGACAGATATATCGGTGCAAAACATAAATAATGTATACTTTTAATGCATTTTTGAAGATGTTTCCTCAAAATTGTCAAATTGGGTTTATACAACAAAGTGAAATTTTGTGTTCGCTCTTCTTAATAAATTCTTGCTTCTAAATTCTTACTTCTTCTGAAAAAGTCATAAATATCTCACTCAGTCCAAAATCATAATTGCAAAATCGACCCACCCTATAGTACTTAACGGCTTGCGGTTGAATCTCATTATGGTAGGCCGTCACGAATTACTGGAAGAGAATAAACGACCAGGAGTCAAACAAGACGAACCTTAGAGGATCCTTGTATTGCAAATTATTTTTCAATCTTCTGGAGGTCCGTGAATTGCGTTCAGTACGTTATGCGTTCATGAAGCTGTGCCCAATTGGCCGTTGCGTAATATTGCACAATCGACGTCATTTTAGATTAAATGTAGTTTCTGTACAGCTTAGTATCTAACACACGTGTGTTGCTAAACATGCCGCGACATATATCTGTCCGGCATTATTATCTGTCCGACATTATCCGCGACATTATCAGTTCGTCCACAAATGTAGCCGTTTTGCTAAAATTGACTACACAAAATTAAGTGAAAAACGTCTATTATGAACAAGTCTTATTATAAATATCTTCTTTTAAATATTGATGAAAATTGGTGATTTGAACTCTTCCGTGTATTCCATAAAAGAAGTCGATTGCGATAGTGGAGATTACAAGCAGGAAATCGTTCTAAATCAGCGTGCGCCTGAAGCCCTGTTCAGTTACGTTTCGTGTGCGTTTCAGCTTACACATGAAATTTTCTTGTTATTTTCCGGAAAATTGCGCAGACATGCGCGTCAGGCCATCAACCAATCAGCGTCGTGGATTCCCGGTCACGTGCAGCGGCCGACCAATCACAAACCGCATGTCAGGTACATTATGAGGCGGCCATTACTGTCCATTTCTGATTAATTTATTTATTTTTATCAAAAATAAATTTAAATAAAAAGTTCGGGCCTCCTCTCGTTGTCCGTTCAGAACTCACCCCCCCTGGAGGGAGGGGAGCCGCGAGGGGAGGCCTTAGGGTTGAACATCCTCACTGCTTGACTACACATTGAATGAATTATTGAACCCACCGGCCACCGTGCGGTCGTTGAAAGGTAGTGTGACAATCGTACGCAACATGGATTAACTCATTTACTGCACACCACTAATAAATTACATTCAATACCGTTATGAACCATGATTATTGAGTAGTTACAGCCCACGTGATCACATTAATTGATTCTGTTGTTTCAAGCGTATGATATTGTATTATTTGAAGCGTATGAATCATTTGACACATAATATTTAGGGTGTGTGCCATTGTTTTCACGTTTAATTATTCGTGTTTTAACTTTAAATGATTTGTGTGCCAGTGTTATTAAAACCAAAAAGCAGCAATAACGTGTTTACAGAGGTTGACTGAATTTGTACCAATTTTGCCAATTGCAAATTCTTATGTTATCATCATAATTTGTGGCTGAGCTTTGGGGGGCCGGGTGTATATGTTTAGAGGCGGTCCAAATCGAATGTTTTTCTAAACATTCTCGGCGGGCCAGTAATGCGCTCGCATTTAGCTTATTGTGGACCAGGCAAGCAGCGTCTGTATTCACATTTGAAATAAATATAAGCAATGCAATGTATGATATAATAATAACAGGATGTTGAATTAAAGTGGTGCACAATAATTTTCAGCACATTGGCACATCGGCTTCCACCGTTCTATAGACTCTATAGTCTATTATTACTAATGACTAGTATAATTCTATTGATTCAAGACTATGACATTACGAATAGATATTATAGGTTTCAACGTAATGTTTATTTGGTCATAAGTAGTTTGTTTTTTACATTTAAAGCAGGAATTATGTAGTTTAAAGCGGTCTTGTTATCAAGACCGGATTCTATTCATCAAGTGATAAATAGGATCCAAATTAAGGGATTGAAACACCTTTAAGCTGTCGCAGTGCCAAAAACCATTTCTAAATTTGGAAAGATATATAAATTATATGTTTGATTTTGAACATAATTGTTGTTTTTTCATAGTATTTAGTTATCATTTATAAATATTTTATTAGATGTTCACAGCAGGAGTGTTGCTGTTTGTTGACTATGTTAGCTTTTGGCGTGAACTTGTTAAAAGTAATAAATTTGCAACAACAGTATAGATTTATCATTAATAAATAAAAAAATGTGAATTTTATTTGTTCTCCAGGTAATACGCTTGATTTTTGATGAAACTAAAATTTCACGTGATTACATACTGACCTACATCCAGACAAGCATCAGCCCTCGTAGACATGTCGTCGTCTCACTATTCGAAACGTTCGTCATCAGAATTTGACATCGGCAGCGATGATTCAGTCTATGATGGAAGTTTCTCGGCGGGGGAGAGGGCCGAGGGGACGACCCCAGAATCTGATGATGCTGCGTGTCGAGCTAGGCAGCTGCATTTCATGGAGAAGGTTGTCCTCAAGGTCATCACAAACAATAGGAACGCTGGGCCGTTCCTCAAGCCAGTAGATGCAGTGCTGCTTAACTTGCCGGTAAGGAAGAGGTCGTCCTTGCGTACTGTTATTGAGACTGGTATCTAGTTGAAATCTTGTTGATTATATAGAACATCGAAATGCATTGATTTTCAATACCATAGTTCAGAAGATTTATTTCATGAGAAAGGGATGTTACATCATAAGCGAGGATAGAAGTGAACAACCACTTGTACCCCCAGATGTTGAGCTATTTATTCTTGAGCAATGTTGGTCTGAACAGAATGTTCACTTTTGATTACTTTGGTTTCAAACCGATTTTTTTCTATTAGCTGTTATGTTTTAAAGTTGTTGCATCAATTAAAAATATCTACTTCATAAATCATGGTTTCCTTTCCCTCTTGTAATTTTGCAAGGTGGTTGAACTGGTACTTGAACTGGTGTTATAACTCGTGTTACCGTACAATCAATCTTGATTATGTTTTGACAAAATATTCACATGTGTTTTGTTTTACTCCAGTGATATATAAAATCAGAACATTGTGGTTGTAGCAATTGCAATTTGTTATTTGATTGATGTATCGTCATCATCATCATTTATCGTCCGGACTGGAATTGCCCAGAATTATCACTGGGGCTAATCAGAATGGGCAGGCTCAAGGCGATTAAACATTGCAGAGCATAAGCTTTTGATATTTGTGACTTTTACTGAAGCAAAGTGTTACATGGGCTGGATGCTCTTCCTGGCACCAACTGTCTCACTGCCCCCCGCTTGTCATGCACATGGTCTGTCTACTGTAAACCCCGACACCATTGGGCATTAATGATAATATATTGGACGTGTATCTCTATTATTTTATTAATTATTGAACAGTTTTAAAAGTGTTGATATTTAATGTTTTGTTTAAGGACTACCATAACGTGATCAAGTATCCGATGGACCTAAGCACTATCAGGAAGAAACTACGTAGCAAGGCGTACAGCAATGCCAGCGAATGTGTGGCAGATTTCCAGCTCATGTTTCGCAACTGTCACACGTTCAACGGACCGGAAGATGTAAGTCTAACTACGATGTTGTGTGCTTTTGTTTTGCTGGCTGATTATCGCGACCGTTACAGTTCAGATTGCAGTGTTAGCCTAGGTTTTACCGAGTACTTTGCTGCAATGGATTTGTTCTGTGGTTGTTCTCACTCGGTTAATCAGTCCTAATGCACGATTCTTGTAGGAAATAAAGGTTGAGTTCATTCCAGTAGCAACATTTCATATAAATAAAAAAGTTTCATCTTTGAACTGTGATGACCTCTTGCAGGTTGTTTTATGCTAAATGACTTTTTTGTGGTAGTGATTTTTACAAAAATGACTTTTTTGTTTGTGTTGTAAATGAAATATGGGTATAACTGTTTGTTCGTGTCTACAAATGTATGGAATGTGAGTTTCAGTAGTTAATGCGGATGGCATGAACAATTGAACAGTGTTCTGCAGAGTATAAGTAGGATCTGCCATAAAGTGAATGAGCCATATATTTGAATACAATATTCCTCTTATTTGTTAGAGCTGACAGCCGACTATTCCATTGTTCAGGATCAGTGATTGCGCCCATCCTTTACCATATTTGTGTTTAGTTGTGGTTTCTTTTTAATACTTTTTTATGCTCTTGAAGAGTTGTACAATATACCACTAGAACGATGTGAATTGGAGCGATCCTCGATGTCATGGATCCCTGAAGTCAAAGAGGAAGAAGTTAGTACAATATTAAGTTCATTGTAGTTATGGCAACTGTCAAGGAAAAAGATGGTAATAACTCCAGAAATTACAGCTGAAATCGTGGGAACTTTCCACAATGCGTCATTTCAAAAATATCGCCCACCGATTGATCCTAAACGACCAATCAACTTGTTTTAAGTCCATAAAAGTGGGATGTGCTGTTTATGATGTCTTCGGTTGGGCCTTCAGTAAAATTATGCAAGACAAATGACCAATGAGCTACCTTTAAGTCTACGAAAGTGGGATGGGCTGTTTTTTTTCCTTAAGTTACTTTTCTGTATTAAATTGTCTTTGGCCAAGCCTATGGTGTTGATGATGTTGTAAGTAGTTGTACTGCTGCTATGATGCACACTGTGAGCTGATCAAGTGTGTGTGGGAACTGTGTGTAGACCGTCACAGTGATGTGTCGACAACTAGAGGAACAGTTTGCAAAGAAGATTGCTCACATACCGACTGGTGTAAGTATGCATGACACTCTGACGCATAGTCTGCACTCTGCATACTCTCTACACTCTGTTTACTCTACACTCTGCATTGCATACTCTCTATGCTCTGCATACTCTCTAAGCTCTGCATAATCTCTAGATTCTGCATACTCTCTGTGTGATCGCTACAGATATCAATGACGATATGCTAAGTATGTGGCTTTCTCTCCACACTCTTTGCCGACTCCATCTTCTATTCTTTATATGTTAAGTTAAACGACGTACACATGTATATTAATAAGAAGTGGATTGAGACAGTGTGTTGAATGCCTTCTAAGATTTACGTACAATGTTAAAATGCTGATCATTGAGTAATATTATTGTTTTGCTTGTTCTGTTGTTTGCTTGTCATGCAATTTGTGTGTCTGTGTGAGTTCATTGTGTATGCATTGTGTACATTTTATGTAGATTGTGCAATGTGCTTTTTGTGTATGTATATGTGCCTGTTGTACACTCGTGTACATTGTTTGTATGTTTGTACATTGTACAAACAATGTACAATGTACATATATGTATGCTATATGTATATATTATCTACATACAGCCGAAGCTGGCCGTCAATGGAAAGAAGCGCAGCTCAGGCTCTAAGCCGAAGTCATCCGTTTTTGGCAGCCTGACGCCGCGCCCGGCTTTGTCCAAGCCGGCTCTACTCAATCCTTTACCTGACGCTGCAGTCGCCTCGCGGCTACGTGCCCCGGTGGTAAATCATCCTGCCGACGTTGTTAAACAGTCTGTAGCCGTGACTCTAGAGCCGCTTAACCATAGTGCAAGTACGCCGGCTATGAGTCACAGGAAGGGCTTGAGATCTCCATCGGTAGACGTCAAGTCACCGGTCACGACTCCAGAGCCGGCAGATGTCGGCTCAGCTGCGTCGCGGGTAAGTTGTAGGATCTCTGCTGTGTAACTAATGTGCAGTTATATAATTGTAACTAGTATGTACCATTGTACATATTATAAACGTACATTTACATCAACTGTTGTAGAGCAGCTTGGTCATATGCTCAGTCACTGGATTAAACATGTTCTAAGTTGTGATTCAATTATTATCAATAGCCTGGGTCGGTTACTTGCTCAGTTCGTCATCTCTTGTTACGTATCTGTTCGCTAATTTTTTTTTGGAATAGATCAGCCATGCATTTAATTTCAGATGTAGTATAAAAGTGAAAACGAAATTTATCACATCCATTTTGTTCTGTTTGTCTATTAGAAAAATCGTCTGCCATACTGTGTTAGATTAATAATAAGACTTGTACTAGATCGTATTTAGCCTAAGTTTTCATCGCCGACTTGTCGTTTATTTAAAGATTGCGGTTGTTGTTGTTGTTTTGTGTAGAAGACGAAGGGAACAAAGCGGAAAGCAGAGGTTCTAGTTCCAGCTGCTGCTGCTGCTGCCTTTCATCCGACAGCTGCTCCAGTTGCTGCCGTCTCGTTAGGTCATATCCCCCAGCAGTCCCAGCACAACCCAGCGAGGCGTGACAGCCTGCGACCAGCCAAGCGTAGCAAGAGCGACAGCCTCGACATGAAAGTCTCGTCCCTCGACTCGGGCATTGTTGACGACGACGCCTTTGCGATGCGGACAACTGATGAGCTTCGTGGGGGAGTTGGAGAGGAGTTGCCGGAGGAAGTGGGACATGGAAGAGTTGGGTTTGGTGCAGTGCTGGCGGAAAGGGAGACGGGAGGGAGTGTTCGTCCGGGTGGGGGTAAGGTGGGGCGCAGAAAGTCGGGTCAGTCGCAGGCCGCGCTCAAATTCTGCAGCTCGGTCCTGAAAGAATTCTACAACAAACGAGGCCGAGTATGTTATACACCTTTGTGATCACTTAATATTCACATGAAAATATTGTTTTCAAATTTTTATTTGTTAATAAAAATTGAAATGACCTGATTAAACTTCTTTGTATATTGTTTACTTAGTTTTGTTTTTATCACTTTTAAATGTCCTTGGTGTTATAATATGCAGTGAAATAGTTTTTGTCGTACTATGTGGTTCACACATTGTCAATGAATATATAAATGTACTGGAATGAAAAAGTATGGGGTAAGGCAATTTAGCAGTTTGAAAAGTTATTCCAATTAATTAAGAATGCAAAACATTACATAATTGAGTGCAGTAATCAAGCTTGCAGTCTTCATTGGCGCTCCCTGTGGGTGGAAGGACCTTTTTCATGTCGGTACTGGTGATCTTGTACAATAATGGGCTGTTTTATAAAAATCAGTATTCGCCAGATGGCTTCGTTTTCCAACGGGATAGTTTGACCTAGTTAATGATCATTGGGCCATTAACGACCCAGTTATAACTATAACCCAATCCAAATCAATGATCTATTTATAGCCACCAATCAGAAGCAAACTGGGGCCGGTAGTACCACGACGCCGCCCTGGCGAGTATTGTGTAACTACGTTTTGAAAACTTCTCATTGTTACATTAATTTTGGGTTATTTCTAAATTTGTTGTCACTTGTAGGTTAGGGGCGTAGGTTTATACTGTCTATTCATTGCATTTCAAAACAATGCAATTCTTGATTTATTGTGCACAGTTTTTGATCGGACTGGGCTGAATCAGAGGAGCGTACATTTATTCTGTTGAGTTTGCATTGTGTGTATTGGTGTTCTCATTGTTTTGCAGATAACATTGTAACATTTAGATTTGTTGAGCTTGAGTAATATAGTGAAAATTATTTGAGTGAATCAATTGGTTAGGTAAATGTGAACTTGTAGAGTATGAAGTCAGATTTTTTAAATTTTGTCGGATGTTTTCAGATCGGAATGAACTAATGAGCTGAAAATCTATTTGCAGGTTTTGTCTTAAGAGCATGCTAGTGTATACATTTGATTGTGCTTCTTTGTAAAGGTTTATTTGTATTTGCCATAGATGTATGCGTCTCCGTTCTACGACGCTGCGTCTGGTTTCAACGGTGCCACGTCTGGCGCTCGGCAACAGTCACTGCATCTAGGAACAATTAAGGTTCGAGAACCTCTCTTACGTCTCTACATTTTGCTTGATTGTAAATTATAATTATTTATTGATGGAGAGATGTATCGCATGGGTCGAGTGCTTAAAATGTGTGATCAGTCAGGTGCTAGAATTGTTGGCACAAGGTTTGCAAGAATAAGCTATTGCATATTTTGTTACTAATATTAATGTGTTTGGCTCTAATTTCAGCAGTGAGGCCTGTTGAAAGCAATGCTGCAGTGGAAATTGAATTAGTTATGTAATATGAGGCGAGACTAGTGTTAAAAATGTTGGAGCCAAAATGATGATGTAGTGGGGGGGGGGTTTAGAGAAAAAAAGTATGTCTGAGGAGACTATTATTATGAAATTAAATTATAAATCCACTTAAATTAAATTTGCATTAAATTTACAAAATTACAATTATTATGAAATTGAGTACTAGGTCATATTTAAATTTAATGGGCCGAAGAGTAAAATCTAAGGAGAGGCTGGTTTGTATAATCTCGATACCAACGAACTTGTGTAAGACGGTTAATGGTGATAAAAACATTACATATCATCAATGTTATTGTATATTAAAAATAAATTCTAATTTTTAATCCATCATTCAAGTTGACAGATTGACATGATTTACTTGCAGCGCATTGGCTCTTGATGCTTATATTGTAGTACTATTGATATGTGCAGGCTAAACTTGACGAGGGCGAGTACGAGAGCGTGGAGCAGTTTGCTGTTGACATTCGGTTGATGGTTGCTAACTGTGTCCGGCTGAACGCGCCGGGCAGTGAGATCGTGCTGAAAGCAAAGAAATTAAAGGTATGTCGTTGATCTGGTTGGTTTCTGTGCAAGACAATGTTAGCTTAGACTGGTCTACTGGATATCGATACAATTTAGTTGAATTTGCTGGTGTATTGAGAAATTTATCTGTTGTAGCGCCATGTATGTTGATCTACTGTTGTTCTAGAATTGTTAAAATTACATGATAAGTAAAATGAGCAGTGTTCAAATTGAGGAAACCGAGTGTGTGGGGAGGGATTGTTTTTACAGATCTTCTTATTGCACTTGTTCTTTCAGTTAGAAGGGGTGTAGGAGAGCAAAAAATGGGGAGTAGTTGGGGATGACCCAGTTCAGTGCTGAAAAATTTCGCCCATCGTCTGGTAATTTTAGCAATAAAAATGTGTGCAAATAAATTATTAAAATAATGAAATATTCTTAAAAACGATACAGAACTGCTTCAATATTATTGTTTACACATAAATTAGTGATATACATGTATACAGAGTGTGTTACATAAGATTCTGTCGTGTGTGTATGCATACATGCAGCGTTGTAGTGTGCATACATGTGCATGTATGCGTAGTCTGTTTTCGAGAGGAAGTATGCGCGTATGCCTACATCCGGTGACGATGCCGTTGCACATGCTCCATACAACAGCAACGGCGCCTCAGTAAAGCAGCTGCAACACGACGACCAATCAAACATCTGCGATGAGAGCGGGGGCGGAGCCAGCAGCAGCTACAGCAGCAGCTCTGATGATGAAGAGGAACGTGAAAGGGAGAGGCAGCTGCAGGCTCTTACCCTTCAGGTAGGCTTGCTTCTTACAGGCTTGGTGCTTACAAGCTTATAGCTTACAGGCTTGTAGCTTACAAGCTTATAGCTTTAAGGTTAGCTTCTTACAGGTTACAACCTGTCATCTTGCAAGCGTGCAGCTTACTGGCTTGTAACTCACAGAAGCTTGCCAGTTATCAGCCTGCAGGCTGCATATTCATAAGTTCAGTAGCTCTTACTCTTCAGGTGAGTTTAGTAGCTCTTATGATGGTGTAGCTAGTGCTGTATGTAGTGTATTAGTATTATTATTATTACATCAATTTATAACACACACAAATTTCAAATAACTGAATTGAATCAGAGGCGTGGGCTGTGCACTAGCTAGAGAGTGAAGGTATGGCGAAAGTGAAATGTTTTAAGTCGTTCTTTAAAGGTAGAGAGATTAGGAGAGAGTCTAACGTCATCAGAGAGAGCATTTCAAGTGCTAGTTCTCTAGGTTTGGTGTGTTGGATGTTGTACAGTTGAAGGCGCTACAGGAAAGTGTTCGAATGCTCACCGAGGAACAGACACAGTCGAAAATGACCGCCAGCACTAGCGCCGTAAAAAAGAAGACGATAAAGCCGAAGGATAAACGACCGCAGCCGGGCACCTCTCGGCTACCTCCTGCCGGCTCTTCACTTCCAGCGGCGACCGTGACGTCAGGTTTTGATTCGGGCGGAGAACCGCCTCATCTATCTCCTGTGTACGGATTATCTGATCCTCCGGCCGCCGCCTCGACTGCCGTATTCGCATCGCCGTCAAAGTCGGCAGCGGCTGCGAAAGCTCCGAGGTCGAGGCAGGTGAAAGAGCCGTCGGCGCAGAAGCGAAGTCGTGGCGCAAGAGCTGCGCACGCGGGCGTCAAGTCATCGTCGACGGATGACGACGTGGCTAGTGGCAGAGAGGTGGTTGCACGAAGAGGGGATGTCACGAGTGCTGCTGCAGCACAGGCGGTCGTGTATCAGAGCGAAGGAGTAAAGCCTGGTGATGACGCGCTGCATGCGGTTAATGATGGGACGGAACTGCAGCACAGGGCGCGTTCTGATTCTGACGACACGCCTGGTATGTATGGATCTCTCGTGGTGAAATGGATATATTTCATTCGTCTAATATTCCATTAATATTCCATTCATAATTATTTCGATTGATTAATTTCATTGATTTATGAGACGGATAACAAACAGTACACAGTTGTTTATCAGATTATTGCCTACAGTTACAATGACGTATTGATTTTAGCTTGCATTGCTGTAAGCGCAATGAAGAGTTACTGGGATGAGTTGCTTGTGCTGACCATAGGGCTGTTCTGTGGGACATGCCTGGTATTGGATACAGAACTATTTTATCGCACAGAAAGCATCCTCAAGCAGTTGATATTAGTGTTGCATTGATTTAATTAAACAGTTATTATGCATAGCTGTGCTGATCTTGATCACTAGGCGAGCTTGTAAACATACATTTGGTTGATTTCCAACGGTCCGACCCACTATAATTAACCCAACTGCAAATTATGGATAATATCAGACTGGACAATAAACGGCAATTGTGGTGAAGTTTAGGTAATAGTTTTTTCAGTGATGTTAGGCCTTGGCCATGAGGACTCCTTTAAGGACCCATTTTCATTGCCTTGGCCTTGAGGGTCGAGTCCTTGATAACATCACTGTAGTTTGGTTTAGGTTTTGATATCCCTGTGATGCAATTTGTTGATAGAATTTTTGTGTGCGGCACAATGGCAGCACTTTATTAGACCGATCTCATGTCTGTCTGTGTGTCTTTGTGCACGTATGTGTGCATGTCTTTGTACATGTATGTCTATGTGTCTTTGTACATGTATGTCTGCATGTCTTTGTGTATGTATGTCTGCATGTCTTTGTGCATGTATGCCTGTGTCTCTGTTCATGTATGTCCGTGTGTCTTTGTTCATGTATGCCTGTATGTCTCTGTACATGTCTGTCTGTGTGTCTTTGTTTATGTATGTCTGTGTGTCTTTGTGCTTGTATGCCTGTGTGTCTTTGTACATGTCTGTCTGTGTGTCTTTGTTCATGTCTGTCTGTGTGTCTTTGTTCATGTATGTCTGTGTGTCTTTGTTCCTTTGTTCATGTATGTCTGTGTGTCTGTGTGCATGTATGTCTGCATGTCTTTGTTCATGTGTGTCTGCATGTCTGTGTATATGTATGTCTATGTGTCTGCTTACTTCTAGAACCAGTGACATCGGTTTCTCGACCAGTTCTTCACTCGCTGCCCAGACAGCCAATGAGACCGAGCAATACAGCTGCGCCAAAACCTCAACAGCCAATCAAATCGCCCGTTACAGTGACACCGTCGTTTGGCAGCAAGAATCTAGATGGTCCGGTCAAAGCTGAACAGGCATTGAAGCCGGAGCCGGGAGAGTCTGCGTTTTCTCGTGATGCAAAGATATCTGGTGAGTGTTATCATTAACGATTGCTTCTTCTTATAGCCGCCCACCCGTGCTCATTGGCCTAGTTGGTTAGTGGTTAAGTCATGCGTAGTAATACGTAAGACAAATAACCATTGCCAGGACCTGTCTTCGGACAGAGCACTGTCATCATCATCATCTTCTTATAGATATGTTGCCTTGGTAGACAATATGGGACATGTTGCCTCAAGTGGTAGACAATATGGGAAATGTTGCCTTAGTAGACAATGTGGGACATGTTGCCTTGGTAGACAATATGAGACATGTTGCCTTGGTAGACATGTTGCCTTGTTATACAATATGGGACATGTTGCCTTGGTAGACAATATGGGACATGTTGCCTTGGTAGACAATATGGGACATGTTGCCTATTGTGCTAGGTGATCACGTTGCCTTTTAGTGTGCTAGGTGATCACGTTGCCTTTTACAGATAGTGCCAATTTATTGTGCTTGGTAAATGGGGTTGTATAGTATGCACAACTTTGTCCAGATTTAAACAATCTTATCTCTAGCACATGAGGCGAGTGCTTAACTGCCTGATCTATAGGTCGTTCTTTTCAAGTCAGAGAAGAGGATCTTGTCAAATTTTTCCATTGCCGCCTTGGGAAGAAGAATTTACGAATGTTGATGACCGGGTGGATATTTTTGTCTATAGCACTGCTGTTCATTGTGCTGCGTAGAAAGAATAATTCGTTAGCTGATACTTTGGAAATGTTTTTGAAGCAAATTTATGTTCGAAATTATAATGTAGATGGGGGGGGGGGGGGCAATATCAACAGCGTTTCTCCTTCTCTAACTATGGTTATTTATTGATTCTTATGAAAGTTATATTTCTGCTCTGTTGTAGCGGACAAAGAGCTTGGTAGTCCTGCGGTAGCAACTCACCAGGATGTGTTTCAAGACTTCCTCTCTATACCAAGCATCGTCAAAGATGACCCGTCACCCGTCAAGACGACGCCAAAGAAGAAACTGTCTCCTCCTGCTGACATTCTTGCTGCCGCCGCTTCTGCTACTGCAGATGTAAGGAAGAAATCTGATTCCCCGTCTGTGCTATCTCCTCCGACAGCTGCTTCCAATCCGGCTGTTACCTCTTCCGTTAGATCTAGCTTCCCCTCCGCTACGTCGGCGACTGCCGTTGCCATGGCGTCCAGTTTACCGAGTAGCACAGTCCTGCCTTTGTCCTCAGTGGAGACGGGTTCATTGAGCAGCCCCAGTGCTACCCTCACTTCCTCTCACGCTCCCGCTACCTCCTCAAGATCTGTTCACCCGACAATGGCGAGTCTGCCACCGGAAAGTCCTGTCAAGAATTCGCCTGAAATCGGCAGGACGAAGTCCATCTTGAGATCGTTGAGTCCGAGTAGAGCAGATGAAGAGCATTCGGCTAGCAAGTTTGCAGCCGCTGCTTCTCCGGACAACACCCTTCCTCTCCGACTTGTCAAGAACGAGGATGAACGAAGGACTTCCACCGAGTCGTTGCACTCCAAGTCCAGTCCTGTCGTTGCTTCTGCCCATTCAACGAGGCTGGATGTGGAAAGCAGTCGGTTGTGGAATCGGAAGGATGTTCCGCAGCAGAACGTCGAGTCTGGTCGGACACAGCAACAGCAGCCGGGTTCACGGCATGGCAGCGTTGAGGAGCCCGTGGCAGAAAGGATGCATGCTCAGCAGCTGCCGTTAGTGAGACCTGACATGAGTCCTCCTGGCATTGATGCTCATCATCGTTCTGTCATCCAGCTGGCCGGCACAACCGATAACCACGCCAAGACACGAGTCGGTGATCCGCAAGCCTCACAGTCATCAAAACAGAAGCCGACTCCGCAGCCGGCGTTGTTTCAACCCGCTTTCATGACGTCTACGCGACCTCCCGCTGCCGGAGGCCTAGCGTACTCGCTTCAACAGCAGCAGAATGGACAACGACAAGGAGGAGGGTTGCTCGCAGCTAGCCAGGCGAAGCCGCAAAGTCCGCTGTTAGCCGGACTGAAGCCGGCTGCGTTACAGCGTCAGTCGTCTAGCCTATGGATGCCGTCTGGGGGTGCGGAGTTAGCCAGGGGGGATTCGAGGTCCTCCACTGCCGGACATCCATCGTCTGGACAGCCGGCTGGAAGTCACTCGATCGGATTTCAAGGAGCTCCTCCGGCGGTTACAAAATGGGGTACGGGATCGATAGTGGGGGCTGGATTGGGGTCGTCGGGGATCCTGCAGAGGTCGTCTAGTCGTGAGTCGAGTAGTCCCAAGTTGATGACGACGGTGTCACCTCCTCTGCTTATGTCGTCTGGTCGGTATTTGATTGTAAATACAGCTTGATTTTCATATCTATCATTATCGTAGCCATAAAATTATAACTATTTGAGAATATTTGTTGTGGTTTTTCAATGATTAGTGAGATTGTTGATCCATCTGGTTCATGTCTTAAGCTGAATCTTGCCAGCTAATAAAGTGTCATGTTTGATTAAATCTCTTTAAAACTGGACTTCTTCATCATGCTTTGGACTGGCTGACTGTCATTACCATACGAGGCCTTATCTTCACACTGCCTTATTTGGCTTAATGTGTTGTTCTGTAGCTGAAAACGGTGGTCTGCCATCTCTCCATTCGTCTCAGATTTCATCGACTTCCTCTGCAATGGGAGGCGTGCCTGTTACTCCTAGTGACTCGAACAAGAAGGTTTGTGTGTCTAAAGTTGCATTCCTTTCAAACAGTCGAAGGTTGTTGCCGTTGTATGAATCCTTGACGGGGAAGATACAATATTAGTGAATGTAATTTTGACATTTCTAAACAAATTTTTTTTTTATTTGTGATCAAATGATATGGAATATGTGAAACTTTAGTAGAAAAATGCAACAGTAATTTAAGCCTTTCCAAATAGTAGAGATGAGTTGCAAAGATTCATTTCTAAAGAAACCAGTTATCATCAAACGATGATCTGTGGTTTCCTGTCATGGTAGTGGGGTTAGCCTGTGTCTACTGCCACTACATAATCAGAAGAACTTCTTCTAAGGAAGGGTAATGACCTTATTCCTAATATGGATAGGCTTCAGCAAGGACCTGCAGGTCCTCTAGCGAGTTGATTAGTAGTTGTGGTGCAATGCACTACGTTAGTTTCTTGTATGGAGTTCAAAGAGGCTCGTTTAAGATAGTAAATGCTTGTATGTGGTGGAGGAGAGTTCTATGGCCAGATGCTCTTTATGCTATTCTGACTTTACTGGCACAAGTTTTTGTCTTATAAGAAATGAATGTTTGGGAATCCACTTGACTACATTCAGTTTTAGAGGGCATTTTGGAGGGCCATTGTAGATTTGACCGAATTACGAAGGGAAATATATTGGATATGTCCGACTCACTTTGATTAGTTTGTGGTGCCAATTGTGGAGCCTGTCTGGGCGATAAACGCGGACGAAGATGATGATGAATCTGTTGAGGAATTATTCGGAGTAGTGAATGCGTAGAGAACATTTGCATTGATTTCTTCGACAACAACAGCCGAGTCTGATACATAATGTGCGAGTATGAATATGCATTCTCGTATGTATTCATATGTATCGTATGTATTCGCATGTTTGTATTCTCGTATGTATTCGTATGTATTTACAGTATTCTCGTATATATTTTTTATCTGTTTTGTCGTGATAGGACACAACAATAAAGAACGTGAACTCGTGGTCTAAGCTAGCCAGTCTGTCTCACACCCCGGGCAGTTCAGGCTCTGCCCGCAAGTCCTCCGCCATGCAGTGCTTCGAACAGTTCAGGAGACAGGCTAAGGAAAAGGAAGAAAGGGTACGTGGAAATTTGCTTCAGCATCTGAAAATTTGTTTACCTGTGCTAAAATGTGTGATTAGCTTGAGATTTTACTGCAATACGCTTGTATTACGCTTCGTATTTGGATATTTATGAGTGCAGTACGTTAGGCTTCGTGTTTGGATTATTTATGGAGTATAGCTTCTGTTATTTACATACAATGCGTAATCATTAGTATGATTAGATTGAGATGAGTGGTTTGTAGTTGTGCCACGATTACTCTGCAGACTCAATAGCGACAGTGTTGCGTGAAGCTGCTACTGTCTGAAGTCAAAAGACTTCGTATGTAGATGTGGCTCAGGGCCCAGTTTCATGAGCAGAGACTAACGCTAGGCCGTGCTTAAATCATGAAAGATTTACACCAACATCTTGCAGCTCTGTGTAGGGGTGTAGTTGTGTTCTGTGCGATAGTTGCAGCTCTGTGTAGGGGCATAGTTGTGTTCTGTGCGATAGTTGCAGCTGTGTAGGGCATAGTTGTGTCCTGTGCGATAGTTGCAGCTGCGTCGAGGCATGGTTTGTGGACAGATATGTAATTGTTAGTTGTAGTTACTTTGAATAGAGAGTGTTTGATAAGAAAGTACGAATGTAATCAAGTCTACCTCAGGCGCGCTATTGTGCACCAGGAACATTCAGTAAACATCTCTAGATCAGCTGTGGAGTTTTGACATGAAAGATACAGTGTAGCACTTGATTTAACACTCATGTTCTTCTTCTTTGCCGTAGGAGCGAGCAACACGCGAGCAGGAGGATCAGCGTAAGCGCGACGAGCAGCGTCGGGGCCGAGGGGAGCAGGAGCACATGGATCGGCTTCGGCTTGAGCAGCAGCAGCAGAGGAGACAGCAAGTGATGCCACCGGCAGCCGCCCCCCCTCGAGTCGATCCTGTCAAACAGGAGGAGAGAGTTCACAGACCGGTGGAAAGAGCACCGGCGCCGGCCCCGGAGAGAGCGGAAGGTACTAAAGAAGCAGTTGCTGGTAGTGCGGACGAGGAGAGCAGGAAGGCGCTCGAGAAGAGGAAGGAGATCGAGAGACTGCGCGAACAGGAGCGGAGACGACGTGAAGCGGTCAGTCGAGTTTATAATTCATGTTGTTGTTTTCTCTCTGCCGTATTGTACATCATCTATTTGAGCTTATTGTCAAGATATACATGGTGACATCATCGTCATCGCCGCTCATCATGCAGACTGGAATTGTTCGTAGATGTTGTGAGTTGGACTAGCAAATTGTTTCGCTCCTGCTTGAGAGAGAATTGTTCGCAAGCACGCTCGGCACTGAAGGTCGTTAAATGTCTGTCATGTGCGTAGAACATTTGGATTTTTACTGAAGCCAAGTTTTACACAGACGGGTGTCCTTCCACGTGCTAGCAAATTTGCGATTTGCAAGGGCATGGAGGATCGTGGGTAATAATTTAGCAGATACTAATAATAAGATATGATAAGATATTAATTGTCGAGAAGGATAGAATGGTTAGAACCTACAGTATTGGTTGGAAAGTGGGATGTCAATCTGAAATTGACAACTCTATTGGAGTTGTTGTTTTTTTATTAATATTTGGCAGCGTTGACAACCTAGTGCATTATTAAAATAGTCAGAGTGTTGTGTGAAATATATGAAAGAAAGAAATTGTTAGTTTGTCTAGCTTCTAGGTTAGTTTGACAATTTACTTTTTATGCATTTTTGATTATTATGATTTTTAACATTGTATATTCTTTTTTCTTGTAATATGGCATCCTGTAATTTAAGTATTCTATGCCCCTATGGGGGAGGGGGGAGGTTGAGAATATTGCCACTGCACAGCCCTGTAATGGCAAGTCGTAAGAGATGACAAGGGGCTAGTAGTCTGATCAAAGCTGTACTAACAGTGTAGACCACTGACATCAGCTCTTCGATTCTTTCACAGTGTTGGGGTTAACACAAGCTTTCTGCCACTACAACAGCAAAGAGCCAAATAGCTTTCTTTGAGAAAGGGAAATCACCCATTCCAGGTACTAAAGTTTGACATGTGGCCGTAAAAACTCCAGACATAATAAGTCATCGGAACATTACGTCTAACCCTTTGTGAAAGTAAATCTGACGTAGACTGTTGATAATGATGATGATGATGATGATGATGATGATGATGATGATGATGATGGTGCTCTTTATGAAGACAGGTCCTGGCGATGGTTATTTTGTCTTACGTATTACTACGCATGACTTTTACCACCGACCGACTAGGCCAGATGAGCACAGGTGGGCGGCCAAAATTCCTCCCCGTACAGGCAATGGAGTGTTAATAATTTGCCCAGGTTTGCTACCGAACGCTATCAGTCGTTGCAGGGAGGCGAACCCTCTACTTCTTCACTGCGAGGCGTGAACGCTAATGACTGACCTATTCAGTCACTCCTTGATAATGATGATGATAGAAGATGATGATGATAATTGATGATGATAGAGGTGTCCATTCTTACGTTTCACTGTTGTCTGTGTACAGAGTGCAATGCAGATTGATATGAACGCTCAAAGCGAGTTGATGGCATCGTTTGAGTACGACCTCAAGTAGAGAAATGTCTGCGCCTCGTTTCTTCGTCCTGTCTAATTTCACCACCACGCCTGTCCGGCCCACCGGAAGCAGTGAGGCGGCAGTGGCTGGCTTGCTTCTAGTGCTGCAGACGCAAGCTGGTTACACACAGCACCGCAGTCCTATTCATGTATACTGACTGGCTAGCTCGTCGTGTGAGCGACTGCTGGCTGGCTAGCTTGTCGTGTGGGCGACTGCTGGCTGGCTAGCTTGTCGTGTGAGCGACTGCTGACTGGCTAGCTTGTCGTGTGAGCGACTGCTGGCTGGCTAGCTTGTCGTGTGGGCGACTGCTGGCTGGCTAGCTTGTCGTGTGGGCGACTGCTGACTGGCTAGCTTGTCGTGTGAGCGACTGCTGACTGGCTAGCTTGTCGTGTGGGCGACTGCTGGCTGGCTAGCTTGTCGTGTGGGCGACTGCTGGCTGGCTAGCTTGTCG
>JAQFYQ010000287.1:0-18695 GCA_034694885.1 Buchholzia appendiculata | reverse complement strand
AATCGTCCGCATGATGAACCGTCCGGGGATGAACCGTCCGGGGATGAAGCGTCCGGGGATGAATCGTCCGGACACCACATTGCGACATGTAAGTATGTTATTTATCACTTGTCGTTTTAATGCAAACATTAATAATTAGCTAATGTAACATGTGATATTGTTTGTCACGATTGTTGCTCTTGATAATTTTTTTCATGTAGAATAATATAATCTGCTGCAGCCTGCCGGTGTAGCATTGATTATTTATTATATAGTGCTACAAACTGTGAACATATTATACTTTAGAATACTTCGAAATTGTTATATTATCATATCAAAGTTATTCTTTCATGATGTGAACATTATATATGGGCATTCTACCATGCACGTTACGTTTCGTTCGGAAAAACCATGTCTTTGGGAAAAACAAAAAGAACAACAACGCGAAAGTTGTAAATTGTAAACAAATGTGCGAAATGTAAACAAACTTTTGATGTATTACCTAATTAAATATTAAATATTGTAGGCTGTGTCATTTTCGTTTTAATCGTTATAATCACTCCGTTAGGGTATTTACACCTATATTAATTTCCAAAATTTGGTGGCATTGTGAAATCGAGGAGAGTGTTTTACTGTTAAAGTTAAATGAGCGATATTAAAGGTTTAATCCTTGGAGTGGTCTAATCGTTCTAATAAAAATCGTTTTTTAAAGATTTCATGGTTTGAAAATTATTTATAATTGACTTCTATACGCTGCCTAACATTGCATTTGAATATTTGTAGTTTGTTATTGTTTTGATTTACAGGTACTATTTTATTTAATTGACTTTTGCTGTCAATATATTTTGTAGTTATATTTTGTTAACCCTTTCGTTATCGCCTTAAAATCTCAAAAAGTGTCCAAAATACCGGATTTTTTTAAGAAGTCTTATCCTTACTTGTTTTGCTGAATGGAACATGAGAACAACTTTTTTTTAATTTTCACGTTATTTTTATGAAAACGCGACTGTTGGTGTTTTGATCACATTTTGCTGATTTTTGCACTAGGTTATCAAAACAGAATCAGGTTCTCTTGCAAATGAATTATTTAAAAAGTTGATCATATCATTAGTCTGGGGACTGCTTCACAGCCTTGAGTCTAATTTTGTACATTGTTTATGTCCTTGGGGTCAATGTGCTAGGTGAACACGTCAGTTAGCTGTGTACACGACACAAATATCCTTATGGTTGCCATGGAACCTGCAGCTAGCGACAGTCTAATTGCCGGCAAAGTTTATTGAAAATCATATGATATTGTACAGTAGTATATATTCTGTGTCTAGACTACCGCTGTTTGCAATAAGAAGCCTTGTCTCGATTACTGGGCTTGCTATAGAGTGATGCTGTACAAGACGTAACTGTTGCGTAGTCGGTTCCGCATGTCACATTTTTACACGTAATTGTTACGTAGCGCAAGGGTTAAATCATTTGTGGATCTTCGAAGTATTTTTGGGTCTAGATATGAGCTTAACTGTAAGTATTCCAATCTTCCGCACGTAGCCGTTTCCCGTTATCATATTAACACCAAATATTGTTATTATTTTAGACCTATATATGTAATAACATTATTTGTTCTATTCCAGTAGATTACAGAGAATTTGTGTGAAGATGCATGGGAAAATGAGAACATTATTATCTAGTAATATTTACTGTTGCAACTGAGGGAACAAAAATTGGTGAAGTAGGCCTAGCTGTTGAGCTGTTTTTTTCTAGATATGTATAATTTTTAGGAGGTATAATCTTAACTTTTTTGAAAGGTAGGTCATGTTTAGTAAAAACCATGCGTAATTACTGGGAGTTTGTGTTTGTATTTTGCTTGTTTCTTTTAGGTTCAGAGTTCAAAGTTCAAAGTTTATATGATTCAAAGTGAGGTTTAGAGAACACAAAGTATGATAAGGTTTTGGGTTAGAGTAGCATATTTGTTTCCTTTCATTTTCTTGAATTGATTGGTTTAAAGCTTATTAGTTAAGATGACTGGAATTGGAATTGGTGGATAGTTTCATAGGTGGATGGAGGAATGGCTGTGCATAAAAAAGAGAGCAGTGTGTAATGGAGCAGAGTCGGGACGGGTTGCAGTGTTACAAGTGGAGTGCCACAAGGATGGGTAGGTACTTGGTCCGGTATTATTTTTGGTCTATGTCAATGATATGGATGGTGAGATTGTGAAGTAACTTGCTGAAATTTGTGGATGTTGCTAAATTGTTTAGGAGGGTGAAAGTTACATTTGCTGTTGAAAGACTGGAGCGCGATTTGAGAGCATTAAGTGTCTGGGTCGAGAGGTGGCAGATGTGGTTTGACGTAGAAAAGTGTAAAGTGATGCACCTCGGACTCAAGAATGACAAAGCGGATTATGTGATAGATGAAAGAGTAGGCCTACTTGTGACTGTAAGAGAGGAGAAGGATTTAGGTGTTGTAACGAGTGATGACTTCAAAGTATCCAAGCAATGTGCGAAAGCCGCTAAGAAGGGCAACCAACTGTTAGGTATGATATTTAGAAACATTTGAAGTAAGAAGTTGATTATTAGATGAATATTAGAAGAGACACTGATCTGTATTACTGAATACAAGCATTGACGCCTAGTTTTTGCAAAAAGATGTTAAGATACTGGACAGGTTGCCAAAAAGACAAAAAAAAGACGAAACAACAAGATTGGATTGTGCAGACAGGATGTTTGTTCGTCAGCAGAACAGTTGAACAAAATGGAAGTGTTTAATAAATAATAAATAATATGGCAGCAGGAACAGTAACGTGCAAAAGCCTACAGGTACCGCCAACAAGGAAGCAAAAGACCATTGGCCGCCAACCCGTGCTCATCTGGCCAGTGGATCTGTGGTTAAAGTCATGCGTAGTAATACGCAAGACAAATAATCATCACCTGGACCTGTCTTCGGACATAGCACTATCATCATCATCACCGCCAACAAAGCCCTAACCGCAGCCGTAGCATTTTTTTAAAACTTCTAACTGTTTAACATTTACCACCAACTTGTCTGCCACTAATAATTAGAACGATCAAATTAGCGAAGCCTTGAGATTCATTTCTGTCTTATTAAAATCACTACTAATCAGTTAGTTTAGCTAAGTATAGACGCGGGCAAACAATATTGCACTCAATTAAATTGCCATTCCTATCAACATGCATAAACTCAATACATAGTATAAACTTTCAGTACTTTTGGTAGCTTAATAGTTGATAATCTGATGAATAGACAAAGCGTGAATGAAGACAATTACAACACATTTAGTTTTTGAACAATAATTCCTCTCAGTTGTTGCATGAATAACATTGATCAGATAAGGTTGTTGTTTTATCTTTGTTTACTTTTAGATTGTGATAATGTTACTGTAGTAGCTCTGCCAATTGTTCGTTTGGAAATTGACGCTAGTTTGAGATGTGGTTGAGACTATCATGTTTGCGTCGTCACTGGGCTGACCTCTATCGTGACTTCACGCGGACTAATGGTTCAGTTGGAACTTCTGCTCGATACATAGACTCGCTTAGACCGGAGACGAGATGCATCGGTTCAGTTCGACGCTGTTCGCAGTCCAAAACTGTGTCGCCTGCAATAGCACAGAAGGAAGAAAAGCAGATTGAGGCCGAGAAGAGAAAGGAATTAAAGCGTCAAGCAAAAGCTGAAAAGCAGCGCATTATTCTCGACAACATAAAGGTAGCAGACTATCTATTTGTTAAATTATTAATACAGCATATGAATGCGCTCAGTATGAAGTTACAGAGACTACTTGAAGATGCAGCCCCGCATCTGCCCCTGGGCAGATCAGGGGTAGATTTAAGGGCAGTGGGTGAGCAGCTGGCCCAGGCTCTAAAGTTGATGTGCACTGTTCTTGATGTTTTTTTTTGTACAAAATCCATCCGACTGTATTTGTGGGCTCATTCTCACAAAGCAGCAAATAATCATTTTTCATGGTTCACACTCTTTGTCAAGTTGGTGGTAAGTTGGCCCTCATAATAATACTGGATCCGCTACTGTGATTATGTATCTATGCAAGTCAGTAGAATAATCTTTTGGTGAGTTAATAGGTTAACGTAAATATAAATATAATTTGTTAATCACATGATGTTATATGGTCAACACGAATGCAACCTACTTGAGAAGTTCTGTAGAGAGCATCTATAGAGGTAGTTCATTATAATGTACTATTTGTAGGATAACAATGCTCCCGTGAGGTGATTGGGACAATCTCCCTTGTGGTGGGGGAACATTGAAAATACCATCACTGCCCAGCTCGGTAAAGTGCAAGTCATACGAGGCGACTAAGGGCTAGTAGTCTGATCAGAGCTGCAGCACATGTGCAAATTACTTTCATCTGCTCTTTATGTTCTTTCATGTTATTGGGGGTTAGCCTATGCTCATCGCTACTACCGAATCAGAAGATCAGAATAACTTTCTTTGAGGAAGGGAAATCACCCATTCCCGGTACGGGCTAGCGTCAGCAACGGCATGCAGCCGTAAAAATACGGCCCTTCTGACCCTTCATGATGGGGGCAAATCTGCTGTAAAATCATGTTGATGATGAATGAACAACATTTAGGTAATATATGTGAAGGTGTTGGATAACATGAAGGTTGTTATGATTGATCACATTGTTGTTTGGATTTGTGTGTGAAAGATAATCGGTGAGACATTAGAGGCGTATGTTCTAGGATTGCCTATAAAGCATTGTTAGGATTTAGTCTTTGTGGTGTTGTTTCATATTGTTTATATAATTATATTGTATTGAAGCTTTCTTTACTTTCAGATTCCAATTATCATAGCGTTTGAAGTTGTATGTTTTGCGTTTGACGACAACAGGCAAAAGAAAATGAAAGAAATAAATCATCTGTGAGCTATAACTTTCCCATTCAGCCTGGCGACAAGAAAGGTAAATTATAAAACTGTATTGGATTATCAAATTGCACTACATATCACACATGCTATCAAACAGTTTAAGTTGAAAATTATAATCCTACTTTGTAAATTTCAAAGAATTCTGGTCACATAGTATCATGAGCCAAATGAGCTTCAACAGCCACGAGTAGCTGCTGTGCTGCTGTATGACTAAATGAAAACATTGTCTAACAGACCGCATTTCTGCTGTACTTCTCTGTGTACTGTACATGTCATAGATTTTGAAAGATTAATTAACATGACAACTTCGGATAAGTTCAATGGTCTCGTCAAACAGTGGAATATTAAACTGGCTCAAAATGTTGCTTACCAGTTGCAGGCTAAATATGTTAATTATAATAATAATTAGATCATACCAAAAGTAGTAAACCAGTCCAGAGAGAGAGAACATATTGCACAATGCACTTGGGTTAATTAACAGAGGGGGGATGAAAGGGAGAAAAAAAGTGAAAAAGGGGTGAGAGATGACGTTTAGTGTTACAAAAACTGTGTGCTCACTGCTTAGGCGGTTTAGGCAATCAAGGCAACCAGTCAGGTTGTTGCCTGCTTTTGAGGTATATGATGATGATGATGATGATGATAGTGCTGTGTCCGAAGACAGGTGCTGGGGATGGTTGTTTGTCTTACATATTACTATGCACGACTTTGACCACCGACCGACTTGGCCGATGAGCACGGGTGGGTGGCCAAAGGTCCTTCCCGTACAGGCAATGGAGTGTTAACAATTTGCCCAGGTTTGCTGCTGAACACAATCAGTCGTTGCAGGGAGGCGAACCCTCTACCTCTTCGCTGCGAGGCGTGAGCGCTAACGACTGACATATTCAGTCACTCCGAAACAGGTACAGAAACACTGTATCAATTGAAAATTACGGAATTAAATTGCATGAATGGTTTGAATGTAGATACAAGTTGTCCATTGCCCGATGCATACAGTCCTGCGTACGTGGAGGCAGCGTGGAGCAACTGGTGGATCAAGGAGGGATTCTTCACTCCGGAATTCTACGCTCAAAGTACAGACAGTGTATGTAAGAGTTTAGTAGTTCAATTGTACATTCAATGTATGTAATAGTTCAGTTGTATATTAATGTGTGTATTGTTCTTTTGATGTGTGTGTGTATTGTTGTATTGATGTGTGTGTGTGTGTATTGTTGTATTGATGTGTGTGTGTATTGTTGTATTGATGTGTGTGTGTGTGTGTGTATTGTTGTATTGATGTGTGTGTGTATTGTTGTATTGATGTTTGTGTATTGTTGTCTTGATGTGTGTGTGTATTGTTTTCTTCATGTGTGTGTGTATTGTTGTCTTGATGTGTGTGTGTTGTTGTCTTGATGTGTGTGTGTGTATTGTTGTCTTGATGTGTGTGTTTATTGTTGTCTGGAGGTGTGTGTGTATTGTTGTTATGATTAGAATGTGAAATCAAGTGAGAAGGACTGCTTTGTGGTCTGTCTACCTCCGCCCAATGTCACTGGATCTCTGCACTTGGGACACGCTGTCGGCAATGCTGTCCAGGATGCCATTGTGAGATGGTAAGAGATCCGACATTTCTTTCTCGTTGCTAGTCAGGCCGCGGTCAGCGGTGTCAGATTTGAACAAAGAAAGATACATAACAGAAATGAGAGAAAATGTATAGAAGATGTATAGAAATGTATAGAAAATATGTGAATAGAAAAATAATGTATAGAAAATATGTGAATAGCGTTCGGTAGGTTTGCTGTGTCGCTGAGCCAAGGATATGAGATAAGGATATAGGGATCTTTCGGCATGTAGGCTAAATCAAATACTAAATATAAAAAGTAATAATCTCCAGAACGGTTGCAGCTACAAGCATTTATTGGGGGAAAATAGTTTTTCGGGAAATTGGACCAAAATTAGAAGTAATCTATGGTTAATATTTGCTGCTAGTAAGACAGTGCTGTGACGATAATGCACATTTCTTAACTAGGCAATAATTACACTGGTCACTGGTCAGTATCAACAACGGACATGGAGGATATGATGAAAGTTCGTTGCGGTACTTGGAAGTCCGTTACGTGTTTCAAGGGTCGTTATGATCCGTTGTGGTCACGAATCACATCCGCTCACACTGTGGGTTCGTGTGCCCCAGCGCCCATCTAATTCCATTCTCAGTTTAACTTTTGTCATTTTTGGTCATTTCCAAAACATTAGATTTATTTTGTAAGTAGATCTTTTCAATAACAGTGTAAATAAATGCACACGCCGTGTTCTTATCGGCGTTATTTGTTTGCGTTAACGCCCGTTAATGGGCTTCACTTGTTAAATATGATTTCATTGTAATATTTTATTTCATTGTGTTAGGAATCAAAGTTCTAGTTGTTTTGAGTGGCTGTGGTTTGAACAGGAATCGTATGCGTGGTGTGCGGACTCTGTGGAACCCGGGCTGTGATCACGCAGGCATTGCTACTCAGATCGTCGTTGAGAAGAAGCTTTGGAAGGAACAGCGGAAGACTCGGCATGATCTCGGTCGGCAACGGTTCGTCGACGAGGTCTGGAAGTGGAAGGAAGAGTGAGTTGGCGCTTGAATGTTAATGGTGATTTTTTAGAGATCAATGCGACTACAATAAGCAAGAAAAGCCTTTATATCTTCATCGAAGCGACATCTGGGGTCGCTGATTAACCGTTTTCACACATAACGGGGACTGAAAGTTATTGTATGGTTCTGGGAGCAGTCATGTATTGTGTACTGTACTAATTATTTGTTCTTTCTTTTTTAATTGATATTTTCATTACTGAGAAAGCCAGAGAACAGTTTGTGAAGTTAGATAAGAAGAATACTGTGACAAATTTATTGTCGAATGATTTCAGGTAATTTTGTATTGTGTGTTACAGTTTTTCGTTTCTTTTGGTATATAAACAAAGTGGCGGATTAGTTGCGTAGTCCATTAGCTTAGATTTGCATACAAAAATTAGTTTCTCAGTATTTTGTTTTTATTTTATTTTGTTGTCGAGATTTTAACTGCCTTGATAGTTCAGAGTCCAGACTACATTTAATTCTGCGACAAGTTTATGCCTTTATTGATTAAGCTTTTGATGTCAGATTAGTTATTTAATATACTCTTCATCAACATTTTCCCTTTCAACTTGCACGTGACGTACCTACCAGTAAGAAAAGGCATCAAGTTACCTGAACATACTTTGCACTGCATTTTGATACTTGGCACAGATCGTGCTGCTATATGATTGCATTGTAATGTTCATTACATTATGTTCTCCTGTGTCATCACTATTGAGATCATGCCTAGATTTACACTGGGGTTATTTTGTTTCCGTAGAAAGGGATCCAGGATTCTGGATCAGATGAAGAGGCTTGGATCATCTTTGGACTGGACAAGAAATTGCTTCACTCTCGATCCCGTAATTATGCCTTGCTTGTATCTCCAGAGTAGAGGAAGTCGAATGTTCATTGGTGATCGGTCATACAATTTTCTACAACTGTGTTGTAATTGTTTTTTTTGCATACACTTATGAAATCAGCCATTCAGTAGCAGCCCAGTCAGCTTTATGCAGTGCTGTAATATCTCCTCGAAACCTGGTCAATCGGCAAGAATTCACTATATGCGATGTAGTTTGGGATTCGCTGCACTCGCTCAAGTCGCTGTAGACCAGGCCCTATATTTTAGGCCTTATATTTGTAAGACTTAAATATTTGAGGTTACTCACTCATTGTTTATATTGTGAGACGTCCAGTAGAGTTTGCGACTGCAATCAACATGTCCGTGTTCCTCTAAATATTGTACTTAGCGATCAGTGAGACTCTTGCAATCAGGAAGGGCATCCAGCCTATAAATTAATCTGACGAGTCGAGTCCTTGCCGCCAGTGGAAGATAGATATAAAATACCAACCATGATGGTCTGATTGTATTGCTGCGTTGAATTCAAAATGACAGTGCAATGCGCACTCATTTAGATCATTCGCTTCCATGTCTTCTTGTGGTTGAACAAATATTGTTTCATCGAACCCTCACAATGATGAGTGTCTAGCATAGAACCTTTCGGACTTTGAAATGCAGTCATCATTAGCATGAAACTATATTTCAATCCTACATTTGAAGGATAAGATCCTTTAAATGGATTTTATTTTTTACGTGTAATTGATGTGAGGTGAGCCATTATTTTATTAATGTTTTTGTTTGTTGTTTAATATTGAACACATATACAGTATGTAACTTTTGTGTATGACAGAAGCTCAGCGGGGCAGTCAATGAAGCATTCATTCGCCTGTTTGAAGAGAAAGTCATTTATCGCAACAGTCGTCTCGTCAACTGGTCATGTGCTCTCAAGTCAACCATATCCGACATTGAGGTATGGTGACATTGAGGTATGATGACATTGAGGTATGATGACATTGAGGTATGATGACATTGAGGTATGATGACATTGAGGTATGGTGACATTGAGGTATGATCACATCGATACACAACTGTCAATAGTTGTACAGTTTGTATTCTACAAGAATAATATAATTAGTCACTTTTTCCAGAAGCTTTTCTGTTTTGTCACTCGGATCTATTTTGGACTTTAATTTTTGTTATTTGGATGAAGATCTAAGATAGACCTAGTGATGTTGAACATCACAATGACATGCCACTTCTCCACTGGACAAGACAAGACAAGGTCAACAACGGTAGGGAGTGGTGGCACTAGTCTGGCTGCCACTGAGGAGAGAAGAAGAAAAAGAAAATGGTTCTGTTGGTGTAAGGAAGGGCATCCGCAAATCCAGACGGAGACTTGCACAACTTCGCACAAATAAATCACCATTCCTCCACTCATACCTCCACAAAATCGATCCTCAAGCCCACCCATCACCTCTCTGCCCACTCTGCAAAATCCACAGCCACGACACCTCACACCTTTTCTCATGCCACGCAATAACAACCAACTTGGAACCTCTGGACCTATGGAGAGACCCGGTGGCAGTGGTGGACCTACTCCAGCTGTGGGAGGACGCTCTGGCGGCAGCCGGAGGTGGTACAGGGTCCTAGCCTGACGGAGGATAGGGCGGGAGACAAACAACAACAAGGGCATCCGACAATACAATTATTGTTTTCAGCAATGCAAAACGACTCTTACGATAAGCAGTCAACTAATGCTTGGTCTATTTGATTCTTGCATTAGAAATCAGATTAATTACAAAGTAAGAAATCGTTTGTTTCAACTGACGCTTGACATGTTAATACATCAGGTATGGAAGGTAGGAAATCTTGTGTGATGCAAACTTGGATGTGAATGTTGAGATTTTGATGATGATTTGATGTAGTTTCTATTGGTGAATTATGTTTCATGATAAAGGCTTCATCAGTTTTGAATTCCTTGACGAATGATGTTGACAATTCAATTTTAGGTACGTTGCTGATTTAGAAAGCTGATTGCTAATATGACAATAGTTTTACTCGTCTATTAGTTAGTGGCTATATTGTCTTAATCTGAATAATCATAATTAATTTTTTAACTATAAAAAAACAAGGCTTGTTTTCCTGTGTATTTCTTGTTTCTGTGTATGTAGGTGGACAGTTTAGCACTTGAAGGGAGGACCTACTTGCAGGTGCCTGGCTATGAGAGAAAGATTGAGTTCGGAACTTTGTCAACGTTCAAATATCCAATACACGATTGTGGTGAGATCATAGTGCTAGTGTTAGGTTGATAGAGGTAGTTAGGTTATTGAGTGTCTTTTTCCTTAGTGTTGTGACCAGTGTACGCGAGGATTGGTAGATAGTGTGGTAGGACGGTTAGTTGAGAGAACTATTGAGTGTTAGCAATCCTTAGGTAGGTGTTCAATGCTCAGTTTTTGCAAGGTCGTTTAAATTGAACTCACTGCCAAACTTTTTTAGCTCCAGTCCCGAAAATGTAAAATTTTTGATGGATTCGTGGATTTGCTCATTTCGTCTCCCTGCTAAAAATTCCCAACTCGGACCATGTGTGTGTGTGCCTAGATGTTTGTGTTTATACCTACGTGGATGCATGACTCAGACCGTGTGTGTGTATGCCTTGGTGCCTAAGTGTTTGTGTTTATACCTACGTGGATGCACGTCTATGTATTAGTTACAAATATATATTTTTGTGTGTCATCACTGTCATGTAAACAAATGTCGAATATAAACTCGATTAATGATGTGTTTGTCATCTGACCGGATAGGTCAGTCGTTAGCGTCCACGCCTCGCAGCGAGGAGGTAGAGGGTTCGCCTCCCTGCAACGATCGATTGTGTTCAATAGCAAACCTGGGCAAATTGTTAACACTCCATTGCCTGTACTGGAAGGACCTTTGGCCGCCCACGCGTGCTCATTGGCCTAGTCGGTCGGTGGTTAAGCCATGCGTAGTAATACGTAAGGCAAATAACCATCGCCAGGACCTGTCTTCGGACAGAGCACTATCATCATCATCATACAAGTATGTGTTTATTTACTTTGATGTAACTCGTGTATGACATGAATGTGTATATGTGTGTGTGTGTGTGTGTAGATGAGCACGTAAGTGTGTCTACGACACGTCTAGAGACGATGCTCGGTGACACTGGCATCGCTGTTCATCCTGACGATGCTCGCTACTCTCACCTGCACGGTCGACTCGCCTGGCATCCTCTCTGCCACCGCACACTGCCCGTCGTCTGCAGTACATCCGTGGATCAACAGTTTGGAACAGGTCCTTCATCTCTACGATTCTCTTGCCAATATGTATGTTTACTTTATCGAAACATTGTTCGCTGTGAGTGGAAGGAAATTGTCCCACAAAGCATTCTCGCTGTGATTCAATTCTACAGAGCAGAGCCTTTGCGTTTTAACTTTTTGGATTTTTATTGGGCAGAGTAATTGAGTGATACTAAGAATATTATATTCTTTCATTTTGATGTACATGGCTTATATTTTTGTGGCAAATGTCGGTATGTTTACTTGTGTAATGCAGGGGCCGTAAAGCTAACTCCTGCACATGATCACATGGACTTTGAAGTGGCTCAGAAGCAGAAACTTCCGCTCATCAATATTCTGTCTGACGACGGTCGGCTGATAAATGTTCCAAGTCAGTTTCAGGTAGTGACAGACAGGTGTTGTCAAATCACAGCACACTGAAATGTAGGTGTTGTAAAACTAGAATTGACAATATTTGTTGATCTCTCGGATGTCAAAACTGAGCTCTAATTGTAGTAACTTGATAGTAGCTTTCTCATTTATACTAATATGAATAATAGGGACTGTGTTAAATGTATCCTGTTGGTAGCTACGTAGTTATGTTCTGATTGGTTGTTATACTATTGTAGGCTACTGGAAATAAACGATGATGATGAATATTGTTATCACCAGGGATACCATTCCTGTGGGACCTCAGGGACATTGTTCTTAAGTTGAGAAATAATTTACATGTTCATCAACTGTTCTAGGACGATGTCTGTGAAAATTTGATGATCTGTTTTAAGAATATTTGGGAGCTGTGATTGGAATAATGTGGAAGAGTGTGGTAAAATGTCATCCAGAAATGTCATGTGTTGCGGTAGTCATTTATTGTTTCTCCATGCACTGATTTATTGAGGGCTGCAAGATCTAAGGGGTGAGGGGAGAGCCTCATGAATGGCCACTGCTTAAAATAGTGGCAAGAAGGGAATGCAATTGGCAGCCACGGCTTAAGGACGTGGTTGAAACGGAAGGGCAAATGCAGTCAAACAAAGTTGAATGGGAAACCATGCCAATTTTGGCTTTCCCTTTATTGATTATATTATTTGCTCAATATTCTAGAAGTTGGATATTCTAGAAATTGCGTAACCCCCCACATAAGAGATGTATTGAAAGCACAGCAAGACATTATAGCAAGAATAACAGAGCGAAGACTGAAGCTGTTCGGACACATCATGAGAATGGAAGAGACATCGGCTACTAAAGATTGCAATGAATGGAAGAACTCATGGCAGAAGAAGTAGAGGATATCCAAGGAAAAGATGGATTGATTGCATCAGAGAGGACTGTCAAGATCGTGGACTAACAATACAGGAAGCGGGAAGGTTAACCCAGGACAAGGTCATGAGGAGACACATTTCAGGGCAGCCAATGCGGACGACAGTCTCGCCAAGGCTTTAAGTCAAGTAAGTCTAGAAGTTGAGCAATGAGATAGTTGGTGCTAGGAAGATCGTCAAATGGTAACATCATTACTTACGTGACGATACAATGGTCAATATGAACGACAGTTAGAAGTGTGTTGCACACTCGTATAATAATTACTGAAAGTCTCATACACTGCCACGTCTCCTTCTTGAGGCAGTGGGGGATAATCTTCAAGAGTGATATGTATAAACATTTTCTGATATTGTAATGTGGATGTTAAATGACAATCACGATGTTTAACACTCTAAGTGTAGAAAATAACTCTGATGTAAGTTGTTATGTGAAAAGAATTGTGGATGTTTTGTGTAGGATATGAAGCGGTTTGATGCTAGACTGGAAGTGGAGAAGGCTCTGGAAGGTCTTGGTCTGTTCCAGGGGAAAGTTGATCATCCTATGGTCATCCCAATCTGCAGGTTTGTTTTAAACTTTAAAAATTAATTTTTCCTTGGCGATTACATTTTCGGGCAAGACAAGGAATTTGATTGAAATCAGTTAAGTTGGTTAAACTTAATCAGTGAGTTTCTTACACAGCCATGTAAGAAACAAGTTTTCAATACATTTTATTAATGTAACTAAATTTTTAGCTATCGTGATGTGAGTGTATGCACTTATTTATACTTGCTTATTTCTACCTGTTTTACAAATTGTTTTAATTATTGTTACAATAGTCGTTACAATTGTTTAAATGTTATTGTTGTTACAATTGTTTTAAATAGTTGACTGCAGTTTAGTAGAAGTCATGTTTAAAGCTTGGTATTAGTTTGTCAATATCTGATCTGATCATGAACAGGTTCAAGACTGCAGCTGAAGGTATTTATGAACAACGCCAGGGAATAAAATATGAAATTTATAGAGGGAAATTGCACAATTATTTTGTGGGTCCTTGTTCAATATTTTTAGCAAAAGCGTCAAGAATTGTGCTTCTGCACCGAAAATGTGTACATCGGAACACTCTTGAATTTGTTCATTGGTCTCCAAGAAGCATTCCAGTTTGTTGCAGCTCACGTTGATCACTGACCATATGTTGTGTTTCTAGTCGATCTCAAGACGTCGTGGAGCTTCTAGAGAAGGAACAATGGTTCGTGGATTGCAAGGATATGGCAGAGAGGGCTAGGCAGGTACTTGCATCTCATTATTGCCTTCCAAGTGTTACTTATACAACCGTTTCCTTAATTGAGCTTGTTTGGTCAGAATGGACAAAGACATTAGGGCAAAGACATTGTCAATTGTACATGTGAGAGAAGATGTGGGGGATCACTCCCGGTTTGATTACTTATGTTCCATGTGTAGGCAGCAGTTGTACTTCTGATTTAGTTGGGGAATAATTGTAGGCTGTCTTGTCTGCATCAGCCTCAAAGCTTAAATCTTTGAGGACAGGGTTTTTCTCAGAAAAGTTGTAATGTGGTTTAAAAATATCTGAGGTTTTAGATTAATATTTTTTTTAAAGGATGATATCCCCCGCAGGAGGGTCTGGGAAAATCTGTGTATGGGAGTCGATGACAATATACGCAATCATACGTCATCATTATGGAATGTAGCGTATGAAAAAAATGGTATTATTTCTAATTTCAATTTTTAGCGATGTAATAATTGCAGCTATGTTTCTTCAGTTTTAATTTCTATTGCGTTGTGCTTTCAGGCTGTGTCAAGTGGACGCCTGGAGCTGATACCTAGTCACTATGACAAGTCATGGGACGAGTGGCTAGTCAACATCAGGTAGTAGCTCAGCATGAGAGCCTATCTTTAAGAAAAGTTGAACTGAATAGTTTGATGTAAACAACATTTATCTTACAGTGTAACTGCCCTGTTACTGTGAGCTCTTATCCAGTTGTTCAGATCCACGAACAGCACTGTAGCCATGATTTCTCCAGTATATCATAGGGCACAGTTGCATTATGGAGAGCAATGGATTTGCATGTAGGTAGATAGACGCGGTAATGGATAGATGTATGTATAAGTCGGCTGCCGAGGGAGAAGGCATAGGTAGAGGAAGCACGGATTTTTGATGTCGAGGCACGTGCCCCTCACACCTCAGTCATGCCTCTAAACGCCTGGTAATGGAACCAGCGGTTTCTTTATCTTGTTGAAATTGCTTTTGATTTTTTAACGAATTGCAACGGATAGGTTGAGATGTGTTGGTTAGTTTCTGCACGTTTCATCCGCTGTAGAGACTGGTGCATATCACGGCAACTATGGTGGGGACATCAGATTCCTGCATACCGGATCTCTAGCACTATTTCTAATCAGGTAGGGCTTGTAGACATATTCCCTTCATTGCTTTAGTCAGATAGGACGTGTAGAAAGGATGTATCTTTTACTTCTAATCAGATAATATTTGAAGACATGATACCTAATACATCTTTGAACATATCTGTTTACATTCTAGTGACTTTGCGCACGGTAAGAAGTGAACATTATACTATAAGTCTATTTGTCGCTAGTTTACTATATGGCAGTTTACGGTTTACTATGGGAAGGACCTTTGGCCTCCTACCCGTCCTCATCTGGCCTAGTGGATCGGTGGTTAAGTCATGCATAGTAATACGTAAGACAAGTAACCATCGCCAGGACCTGTCTTCGGACAGAGCACTGTCATCATCACTACTATGGCATCAGCAGTGAATGTTTTATATATCCGCAGAATTTAAAAAATTAATATTTAAGTTTTAATCATGATAGATCTTGAAATTTTTGTTCTTTTTCTTATATTTTTACTAATTTATGGTATATGTTACATTTAATGTAGTCTTGCCTCTTTGAACGTTGTTATTTTCACTTATTGATATAATGCTTGTAGCAATTTATACTTCTATGTATGTTTTAAATTATGGACAATACATAAGATTCTTTTAAAAGAAACATTTTGAAAGAATGGAGTGTGAATTACTTAGATTAATTCGATAAAATTAATTGCAGACCGTTGTTTCTGTAGCTGACATACATATAAGCCTGTTTCCATTCTTCATGATGTTTTTATTTGTAAGATTCCGGACGGAGGCGTGTGGGTGGCAGCTCATAGTTTGCAAGAAGCCATCACAAAGGCTAGCACCAAGTTCAACATATCTCCCGCAGAGTTACGGGCAGAACAAGGTGGCTGAGAAGTTTCTAATAATGCGTTGACAGATCCATTCGAATTGTTTGTCCTTAGATCTTCCTTCATCATCCTCAACATTTAATGTCAGTGTTTTTCTTGGCAGGAAGGGTTAGATATCTCCGATTAAAAATCTTCCATCTCCACAGGTAATGTTTTTGTCCACCCTCAGGACTCGGCTGTGTTATTGCTTGATCGACCTCTTTGCTACATAAATTCTTTCTTGGATTGATATTCAATCGTATCATTTCAGCCTGTCTACCTACTTTTGACCAGCCTATATATCATGTAGGCTTTGCGAAAGGGCATCGATGCAAGGATTCAAAAACTGTTACGACTAGCAGCTTATGTAGTCTTTGTGTCAGTAAGTGGGCCTGAACCCTCACCTAGCAAGTTGTACTGGATGACATTTGTCCAGGCTAACCAACCTCTCACCTAACAGGGTGCAGGGCTGTCAATCGTGCTAACAGAATTACAGATGGAATTCGTAATACGGGTGCTAAAGGTAATATGGTCCACCAGGTCCACAAGGCCTCTGAGGTGAATAGAGTTAATAGTCCATGGTCTTTCCTGTACAACAAGCTGGCAGTTTGCTGTGTTTTACTACAAGAAAAATTGTCTTTGTCACGGCCGTTTTGAAGGGGTGGGGTGGGAATTTCGGGTTCAACCCTTCCCAAAATTTTTTTGTTATACATTTATGATGTTTTTTAAAAACAAATTGAAAGAGAACAAATTTTTTAAAGTCAAAGACCCCCCAAAAAATCCTGGCTACGGCCTTGTCTAAATTATAAGCTATTCTGATGGTACTTGTTATGTTTACAGTGTGAACATTGAGGCCGTTATGCTGACTGTTCTATGTATTTCATAGATGATGACGTTCTTGATACTTGGTTCTCATCTTCCTTATTTCCGTTCTCTATCTTCGGATGGCCAGATGAGGTAAGCGGTTGTCATCATGAAATATCTATTTATCTCAATTATGCTATTACACTCAGAATGGTTGAAAAGATATTGATGTTATCTTACACTGACATGGAAAAATTTCTGACAAAAAATAGTAGAAAGTGAATAAAAGTGGAAAGCAATAGCATATAGACTACATGAAAGGATGACATAGTATTGTAATGATAATGATGTCGATCTATAAATGACTGATCTTTTATTGCTATTTGGCTTCTGCATTAATTATCTGCAAGATTTCTTCTCATCGATTCTGATAAATGCATTCATTCTTGTCTGATACTTAAATATGACATTCATTGTATGTGTAAGGCACATGTATAATTGTATAATGTATGCATATTTATTGTAATATATATTATATGTATACCTTTCAATATATGTCTTTATTTTTCACGCTTCACAGTGTGGGAAAAAATCATAATAAATTTCTACAAACAAACAAAAAGAACTGTGCATACAAAGGAAGGAAAAGCAGATTTTATATCTGTATGAATGTATATGCATGTACGTTCCAGACTCGAGACTTGAAGCAGTTCTATCCGACAAGTCTTCTAGAGACGGCGAGTGATATAATGTTCTTCTGGGTCGCTCGCATGGTCATGATGGGAGAGAAACTCACTGGACAGTTACCTTTCAAACAGGTTGTGCTTCTCTTTAAACAGTTGGTACTGTCATTCAGATAGTTTGTACAACCATTGAATTGTTTGTGCATATAATCAGACAGTTGGTCATGCATTTAGACAGTTCATACTGCTTTTTGTACAGTTTGTAGTTTAATCAAACAAGCTGTGCTTTAACTTTTCCTAGTCATGCTTAGAACATTACCTTGGTACGGAGGTGATTTTTTATAGGTTTGAAATCTTTTATGTCCACTTTGTAATTTTATAGCCTGAATACACGTGATGATTTGTTTTTGTTGATTTGTGATTGATGATTGACGATTGGTGATTGACGATTGACTGTTTTATTGGCTCGATATGGAAGGCAATCTTGGATTGCAAGACAATAAAAGATGTCTAGGAGAGACACTTATTTGCTAATTTAAAGGAGCATCGAGTGTGAACAGGAAAGTAGACATGGAGGATGGGAGAGTTTGGGTGCTAATAACCTGCCAGAGGGCAGAGAACTATTTCAGAGGAGGATTATCTTAATCGTTATGACGATGATGATTCAGCATGCTGGGCTAGACCGCTCTCCAATTCTCTGAGAGAATGATTTGAGGACATCTAATGTGTATGGATATGAATAATTATGTGGAGTTGAAACGACTATAATTAATTAGCATTGTTTGGTACTTTTTTAAGCAAAACATGCAACAAACAAACGACTGTTGTTTTTATTGTTTTAGGTTTTATTCCACAGCATAGTACGTGATGCCCAAGGACGTAAGATGTCCAAGTCTCTGGGCAATGTCATAGATCCAATGAATGTCATCAGTGGCATCAGCCTTCAAGTTAGTACATCGTTGTTTCATTCCATCATATTAGTACATATTATTATTGTATTAGATTGCTATTATGGCTCGTATCGTATGAGATGTTGTTGCATGTGCGACTTGAAAAAATGATCGAAATTCAAAAATCAACTTGGTCGAAGATCACTTTCTATTCC
>JAQFYQ010000286.1:0-18708 GCA_034694885.1 Buchholzia appendiculata | reverse complement strand
AAATTTATTTCTCTTTTCCTCTCTTTCTCTCTCTCCCATTCTCTCTCTCTCTCTCTCTTTCTATTTATCTCTCTCTCTCTGTCTCTCTTTCTCTTTCTTTCGCTCTTTTTTTCCTTCATCATCTGACTAGCTTCTATTTCATCCCATTTGTCTAGGGATTTATTTAGTGGTTTAATTTTTTGCCTTACATGCATTTCTGCTCTATTTCCTAATCTCATTTGTTCTTTCTTCTCTCTCACTCTCACTCTCTCGCCCTCTGTTTCTTTCCTTTTACTACTTCAGCATAGATATAGCTTGTTCTCAATCCATGTCGCTATCCCTGCCTGCTTTTTCTCTGTGTGTATCTATGTTACACATTCTCTCGCAACCAGGCACCTCCAAACGTTTCAGCCACCTCACACTGTTTATTCGCACGTGTTCCGCCGCAGAGACTATTAACGGAAAAGAAAATTGCATTGTGGAATGCGGACAGAGTAATAGGTCTTCATCAGTCGACGGTGACACGGTCCGCTATAAATTCTTTGGCGCTCACTGCCGACCAAGCTTTGTCTCTATAATCATCGCTGCTTGAACGTCAGTCCCAACAGAGTAATTTTGTCCATTGTTTCCGGATAGCACTTAGCCAGCCCAGCGTTTAAGTAGAATTCTTATAATTGTTTCTCAAAAGGCTTTTGTATTTCGACGAACCGCAGCTGCGGCTTGAGGTTTGGGGGAAATTCTATATTTGAATAATTTAATATTTTGAAGCAAATCGTTTAGTAAGTTATATAAATTGTAATACTTATTGTATTTAACCTATTAACTAACCATAAAATTAGCCAAAAAAATAAAGAAGTTAGTATAAACTATTCTTTAAAAAATCGTGCTGAAACATAATTGAGCACCCAATTGAAAACAATGCATAAATTATAAAGTGAAATCTCGAGCTTGTAAAGCATGCGCGCTTGAAGCAAAGTGAACAAAAGATGGTATCGAAAGCAATAATTCAACTTGAGCTTGGTCAAATTGATGCAATTTCATTTGGAGTAATTAAGAATTTTTCACATATAAAAATTCATTAAATATTTGCAAATTGAACTTCAAATATTTTGATAAAATAATATACGTGCCAATGTTTTAAGATTTTATAACTTTTAGAAATATATTTTAATGAAAATGTTGTTAAATTATTTCTAACGTCAATGCTCGCTTGTTCGTTTCCACAAAGTGCATCAACAGTTTATTTTCAAAGCTTGTTCAATGGACTCAAAATTGTCGACAGAAAAACGATCAAAAGGTTATTTTAGTCATAATTCGTCACATGATAGATACATAAATAAAATATCAATTCCATTGAATGCTTTTCTCTATGTTATTTTGAAATCTGGCTCCTTCTACCCAATTCCACTTATTATCATCAAATAACTTTTAATTGATCTGAATGAACATTTAAGAAAATGTATCTTGAGTTAGTAATTTAGTAGTTTAATAATAAATATTTCGTACATATTAAGAACAAAATGGCCAAGAACATCACGAGCACACACAAATAAAATTATAAAACTAACTTAATAATCATCAAACAATACTCATAAATTTGGTTGTACAACACAAGCTATTTTTTATTTGAGTTCACAGGTCATTTTTATCTGCGTCTTTCTGTCTGTAATAATTCTTTATGTTCTATTCACTTTTATGCAATATCTATGTTTATGAAATGTTGTTCACCTATTTGCCAACGAATTTTGCTTTGAAAAGTAGGCAACATTCTCTAGAGCCAAACATATGTCAAAATGTGCTACCGTAAACTGGTTCCGCCTCGACATTGCATAACTGTCTGGCGCACAAATCTATCGTATCATGTTCCATCAGACGATCAAGATTCCGTGTCCATACTTAACCTTCACGGTGACGTAATGGATGCGTTTAGATCGATCTCTGAATGTAAATTTAGAGAAATTTACTCGCAGCCGTGGTAACGTGGATGGCGCAAGAGTACGCAGCTTTTCCCTGACCGACGTAAAAAGTTGAAACATCAAAATCTCCGGAGTTCGCCGTCGTCTTCATCGTCGTTTTCGTCTTCGTCGTTTTCGTCTTCTTCGTCTGTTCATTTGCTGAACGTGGCTCGGTCGCTTGTCGGTCATTAGACGCCGTAAAACAATAAATCAAATCAAAGAAGATCCCAGTTAAAGCAACAAAGGAAGCTCTCAATCATTGCAGCAGTTGGGCTGCGGTTGCAAGGACCAACGTCAGAGGAAGAATGGAGTATGTACAAGGGGCGTGGTAGGGTCGGTGTCAACGTCACGGCGTCACGGCGTCACGACGTCACGACGTCATGACTGACTCGTAGAGTATGCGTCATTGTCTCTAGTGACGTCTGATGCAATAGAACACAACTCGCTTTCTCTCAAGGTACCGCAGTGTCAGCCATTCTCTGCCCCTCTTTCTCTATTTCTGTTCCACGTCCTTGACTGCCTCTCTCTTACTTTGCTCTCTCTCTCTCTCCCTCTCTCTCTCTCTCTCTCTCTCTCTCTCTTTTGCTTACTACTCGTCTCATTCTATCTTTCAACTCTCTCAGCTCTTTTTGCCTCCCTTTCTGCCTCTAACTCTCTTCTCGTCATTCTCTATGATCCACCCCACTCCCTAACTTCCTTCCACTCCATCACTCTATCCCTCTCTTTCCCTTGCTTTCTTGCTATCTCTTTTATCCTTCTCTCTTTTTCAACCTTGTTCGCTTTCTCGTTCTTTCTCTTGCAATTTCTTTCTGTGTCTCTTCCGTTCTTACCTTTCTCTCTCTCTCGCTCTCTATCTCTCTCGCGGTATTTCTCGATTATTAGTACTAAAAGACAAATATTTTCCTGAAAACCAGCATGTTCTATCAACGGAGTGCAAGGTACTCGTAATTGGCTACTTATTTAAATAGGGTGGGCTGAAATTGCATGGGAATGCGATCGAAAAAACATGGTATGGAAGGTACAAAAACTGGAAAATGTAAGGAATTCGTCACAATTGAACAAATACAAGTTATGGAAAATATGAGGAAGGACCAACAAATAACAGAGGTAGAAATTGCGAAGAATAAAATTGCAAGGAATACAGTATGGAAGGATAATGAAGTATGGAATGGATTTTGCAAAGAATTTAAATGGAAAGGAAAGATAATTACATCGAAGGAATTTGCAAGGAAAAAGCTCGCATGTTGGTGGAAATTCATTACCATAATATTATTTCTAGTTCAGCATTCATTATAGCCACTTAGTATTACAATATTCATTTGAGATTTTAGTTTTTGTTTATGCGAAATTGCACTAATTGCTTTGTTTTCGACTCATACTTTCTATTTTAGTAAAGGTTCTATTCCGTTTCAATGGTTTTTCTGTTTCGCTTAATTATGATATAGAATTTTTGGGTCATTATAAATAATAACTTTTAATATACCCTTTTGGGTAAATTATTCTATGTGATTATCTATTCTATGCTGAACGACTTCCGTCTGTAAGAAAAACAAATTAAATGATAAATATAATTAGTAATTTATTTAATAATTGATTTAAAATACGTTTTCGTAGATTATAAGACGTATAATGTTGGATTTTGAAACGATTAGACAAGAAAATAGTGCATATATTTCAGTTTGCTAGCGTTTCAATGTAATATTTGTAAAATTAACGCAAACGTCCGTAGTAATGTAATACTGTCAAACAGTGCATATTCGCAATGTAATGTAACGTACGTTCAATATGGACGCAGACAAGTGTATTAGATTTTAAATTAGGCCAATTTGTTTACTAAATTCTTCAGGAGCACTGACGGATTTGGAGGTTTGGGGCCCATATTCCATCGAGGTCAATTTGATTATGCTTTTAAAACGAAATTGGGTATCGGTAGTTCCACCCACCTTGAACCCTATAAACATACATTGAACCCTATAAACGCCTTTTTTTTGGGGGGGGTTGACCTCAAAATGTTAACAACCCTTTTCAATTTTTTCACAAAGAAATTTTAAGAAAAACATTCAAGGGTATTGAACCCGTAAATCCCACGCCTCTTTAAATACAGCCCTGGGTAGTTAAATATAGATGGCCTGTTTTTGGTTTTCCTTTACTTTAGAACACTACATGAATGTTTCGATTTGTATGAGTACGTGTCCAAAAAATAAACTTCAGAAAAGTTATTTTAAACATTTGAAGCTTGCAAAATGTTCTATGAGCCGAACACTAAAGAAAACCCGAATCCTAACCGTTGCTTGCAAAGCGTTACTTTTTTGCTTGTTCACTATCCTTGATAACATGACCAGTTTGTCCGCTTTAAACATTCGTTGATCCGTCACTGTTCGAAAATGTATTATATTACTTTGAGATAAAGTTTTAATCTATGATTATCATTAACGATAAATGGTTATGCAAATAGTATGCATGTACTCAGCACGCTTCAAGTAAATAATGTAATTATAAATAGTTAAATATATCGTATGATATCGTATATAGTATATAGGCCTATACAACAGTATATAAATAGGTAGGCTATAGGTTTATTCCATTCGGTACAATCTATTCGAGGATACGTTCTACAAGAAAAGAAAAAAGATGCGAGAAGTGAGGTCAAAATCTGAACAACTGGAAATGTCTCACAAATTGACAAAGGAATATAAAAGAATTAAAGATGACAAGCTTCGACGACAGAGAGCAAACAGATGTTGAACTGGATTAATTGAATGTGATTTGGATATTAATTCAATTTATCCAGTGTGATTTCTGCTGCTTCTGTTTCTACAAATGAAAATTGACTTGCTGTCTACACACCTAGTTGCTCAAATTAAAGCTGTAAGTATTATTTGACATTTTGCTAAAGTTTAATTCTATTTTTTGTAATTATGATTATTGTATCAAATGGAAATAAAACTCGTCATTTTTAATTGTACTTGATTATTTACTATTGCATTAGCTTAGCCTAGTTATTCTGAAGGAATCCCGGATTCAAATTCAATTATTGGTTGTGTTATCTGTAACAAAATCCAACTTTTGTATAATCCAAGTCCCTGATCTTAATCAATATTAAGTTGCTTTGAAAGACTAAGTAGTAAGCCTGTTATCGAAGAGTAGTATTCAGCAATACTCTGTCTATGATGATGATGATAGTTCTCTGTCCGAAGACAGGTCCTGGCGAATGGCTATTTGTCTTGCGTATTACTACGCATGACTTCAACCACCGATCCACTAGGCCAGATGAGCACGGGTGGGTGGCCAAAGATCCTTCCAGTACATGCAATGGGACGTGAACGTGCCAAAGTTTGTTACCAGACTACTCCCGGCGCGGATTCGAACCCGCAATCTTACGATTACAAGTCGAGCACGCTACCAATGAGCCATCGGGTCACCCCTGTCTATATGGCCAAATAAACCCAGCAAAAATAATAAATAAACCGACTAGTAATAACCACTTTCTTGTACTATACATGACATCCGTTTAATCATCCGTAAAATCATTGCGTGAACAATCAACATTTCTAATCTGAAGTTCACAATCATCATGCTTCAAACATCGAAACAGTCATACAATATTATGATGCACAACATATTTATAATTTACACGCTTGACAACAAATGAAGCCATTCAGCTAGTGCAGCATTCCAACTGCAAAATTCTAAATACCTCAATTCTGTTTTTACTTAAAAGACATCAAGACTCCCTGTGGACTCGGCCAAATCGTACTAACATAGAGCCTCATTTATTAGAAAAACATTCCATTTCAACAGACAACAACGTTCTTGTTTTGACCCAACACAAATCAATGACAATGCGTTACTCGCATCACAAGGAAGACCAGCACAAAGCATTACGCTTACGATGTTCGTAGATTGGGATTCTGTATACATTAAAATAATCTCACTGTGTTCCTAGATCTGAATTCCTATATTAAAATAGACTCACAGTGTTACTAGATGTCCATTCCTACATTACAATAGGTTTGCTGTGTTCCTAGATTCCTGGCATTACAATAGACTCGCCGTGTTCATAGATGCGAATTCCATGCATTACAATAGACTCGCCGTGTTCCTAGATGCGAATTCCATGCATTACAATAGACTCGCCGTGTTCCTAGATGCGAATTCCATGCATTACAATAGACTCGCCGTGTTCATAGATACAAATTTGTGGATTTACAATAGGCTGCCTGTGATACTAGATGTTCCTTCATTCAACAATCATGAAACTAATGGTGGATTTAAATTAGATAAAAAACAGCAAACTCTAAACATTGAGGAAACTTTTCCATTAAGCGAAATTGGAATAACCGGATCTAAGATATGAAATTGCTTCACTCGTCCAATAGCTCTCTCCACATGAATTCGAGCACGAGCTATTTCACGTGTTGAAGCAATTTCACTGGGTTGAAACTGACCCTTATTGGCAAGGAAAGGAGGTATTCGCAGAAATGCACCCTTCTTGGCCAACAAGTCACCTATTGTAAATCCTTTGTCCGCCATTACAAGGTCCTCACTACAAATATGATCGAGAAATCCACATTGTTCTGTTATCAATCTATCTGATGCCCTTCCTCCCCATGCATCACTAACAAAACAAATTCCGCCAGTAGGAACGATTGCTACTAAAAACTTTACTGTGTTGTGGTGCTTGTAATTTGAAAATGTTAAGCTCTGTCCGGTTAGTGTGGATGGTCTTTCGATAAATAGTTCTGTACAGTCAATAATACACCTAATGTTGGGAAATTTCCTGAAAGCCGACGGTAATGACATCGCTGTAATGTCTCTAGTTGGGAAAGGATTCAGAGGTTGCAATTCTTTTTCTAGAAACACGACCCAGGTTGTGAATATCTGTGAAAGCGTGGTTGTTGATATGTTGAACCTTTCAGCCATGTCATTCAGGAACAGTCCAACCTGAACACAATAAAATATACCATTGTAAAAAAAAATGTGCTGATTTTTAATTACCACAAAATGCACGAAAGGGCAATGCTATCATGCTAGGTATGAAATCAATTCTTAATCCAATGCATCACAATATTATGAAACTCAGAAGTCACACTTTCGGCTTAAGTTTGGTGCCTATTTATCATTACAGCGTCGATGGCATGCTCAACCAGTCATTGAAATAAAGCGGAAAGACTGTGAAACCGTTTCTGCATCTTTTGATATTCGATTTTGGAAGAATGATCTCTTACTATACTACAGTCATTCATTTGCACCATCATTCTCCCGAACATTCTAATACGAATACAGAAGGAAGTGTTTGCGAATTCCCATTGATGCAGTGTGCTCTAATATCCGACTAATTTGATGACAAACATGCTTAAAATGATTAATTTTCAGCTTCAATGTTTGAAAAGAATAAATATAAAATGAAAGCTGAATACAATATTGAAACAACATAACAAAAAGAACAATCGCACAATATTGTTGACAACACACACTTAAATCATCATTATCATATGACAATTTCTGAAATAATGTCGATTACTATAGATTTAAAGTATTTCTGTCATCCATTTGCTATCAATTTATTTATTCGCATGTCGCGAGTTTTATTCATCTTATGACATCCAGCACATCAATCTTGGCCATGCTCTGTTTTTTTATCATTACACTTTACTTTCCAGCAATAACAAGTGTGCCTCGCTGCTGGATGTCATGTTCTAATGTACTCAAGCTTCAACTTTTCATAAAAGTTTAATTTTGATTCTAGTCTCCAGAACTTCCTGCTGAATGCTTTGTCTTTTCAGCTTATCTTCATTCTTCACTATCCTTCTAAAGCACCAGAGCTCCAGAGCATCATCTTTTAACCTATTTACAAATAAATTGGATTGCCGAATGTATTGCAACTTGTTACTTTTATCAGCAAGTTGCCAGATTGCAGTTTTAATTGTGATATGCTGATAACACTCCATATTAATTCGGATAATACTCTTTAGCAGTCGAAGACATGTTCAATTTAACACTATTATCAATGAAATATTAGTTACCTTTAGTCGCATCAGAACAAAGAGAAACTGATCGATCAGCTGCATAGTTGTCCGTCGCTTGCTGCGTTCATGTTGATGCTTGCGTTGTTGCTGACCCCAATACTGCATTCTCTCCGCTTTAGGCTTCAAGAAGCTAAACATGTACACTGTACAGCATTAAAACTTGTATCACGTTATGAGACAAAAGTGTATTATTTCGCAACTTGTTATACACTTTAAGTACGACAATACTGCAAATGAACAAATAACGATGTTTACAAGCTTAATTAATTCAAATAATTTATAATAAGTCACTCAGTACTAGACAAATATTTTTATTGACAATATATGGTAGAAAAGAACTTGTCTAAAATAATTCTCATGTTACTGTAGTACAAGAGGTTGTTTTCACAATCTCTTGTCAAGGCATTAGTTTACAAATTTGAATTTATTAAACTTGTATCAAAGCAACCCATACAGTATATTTGATCAGTTTTTCAAAAGAAAACCGGGACATCTACAAAAAACTTAAAAAAACAGGCAAAATAGAGTATTGTTAATAATTACTTTCTTCATTACAAAACTATGTACAGTTCAAATAAAAATATCAATATTACACCGAATTGTCATGAGTGTAGCTTGATCTCATACTGAACACTCAACTGTTCACTTTCAAACGGCAATCAGAGATCTTCAACAGCAGAGGGCATAGGACTCGGCAAATATTACAGGTAAAGTATTTGGTGGCTTCTAGGTGGATGGTTATCGGGTGCTGATCCCTCACCACAACACTCCGGACATAGTGAAGGTTTACCTAACATGGGCCGGTGTGCACTGTAAAAGATGCCAGTTTACTCCCTAGCCTTTAACATCTAGTACCAACTTATATCACTTGGTAACAGAGCTGCAGAGTATACAAAAATCTGCCAGATTTTGTTACTGAAGACAGCCAGCTCTGGAGTTGAACTTGTGACTTTTAGCACACGCCTGTAGTAAACAAACTGAGATATTGGCCTTTCCGGCAAATATTTCCCTTACTAATCAAAGATGAACACACATAAATAATGTAATAGCGAGATATTTATGTAATGCAAATGCAAGAATTTAGCGATAATCAGATGTTACTTAAACATAGAGCATATAACTACTTGGATTAGAGTCACACTTCTGACTCGTATGACTATAGCTTGCAATCAGAAACTGACACAAGACGACTATAACAGTATTAAATTACATCTAACAATAGATTAGGATGATGATTCATGTGATAGTTACTTGAAAAGCCACAGGAAGACGGCAAAGGATTGCAAGCCAGTGTAAAACTTGGTCGCCTTGTCATCGTCCTTTATCTTGTCAATGCCCCACGTCTTTTTCCTCAAGTTTTCTTGTACAGCCTTGTGGGCGGATTCTGCCATCGAAATGTCGAGCATTGTCGTATCAGTTTGAACCGCTGTAGACAGACAGAATAAATTTAATTTAACCAATCTACACATGTATCTGTAGCTGTCACTTATAACTCTTTCAAGTGATGTCGACTTGTACTAATATACTTGACATTCAACCTTCCAATGCAGTGATAGTTAGACGCTGACTTTCTTACATAAAACTTTGTACTTGTTTCTGGTCATATACCAAATGAGAATACAACATACTTAATAGTTCAAAAGACAACATTCATCAGTCACTCACTATATATTATTAAACCAACAATTACCTGAACTATAACATGTTACTTTTCACTTACATACTCCTACATCAAGAAAACAAATCTTGTCTGATCAATTTTGTAAAAAGGATAATACTATAAAGTAAACTTGCAAATGGTATCGGTTTCTTTGCATTAACACAAGTGTTAGAACACGTTATTATGCAATAATAACAAACAAACACTATACGCGCAATTTGTTTAAAATATAAATAAAGGAAATAATAAAAAATAAACAATTAAGAACCGAGTACCCCAGAGAGTACTGAATGGACCGCCTGAAATTTATCGACTCGCGGTTCCACCACATGCACGACTAGATGAGACAGTTCCACTGATGCTTAATCCATTCTAAAATAATGGCATGAAAGGATGATAAATAAAGAAAATAATGGCATGAAAGGATGATAAATAAAGAAAATAATGGCATGAAAGGATGATAACAATATTAGTCGTTGTACAATAAAGCCATTCAGTTATTACTAGCTATAAGCAAATGATGAAAACAATATGGATCAACCTTTGTCAGCGAACTCTTTCACTTGTACATCATTGTTGTCACTTGTTGTCACAATGTAGTCATGGAAGCATAGCGACTGACTCTTCATACTACTCTCGTCTTCCATGCGTTGCTGTGCAGCTTGTTCAAACATCTATAAAACATTGCACAACAAAACCGTTGATATACTAGGCCTTTATATTGCATATTCATACTTATTCATCAGCAAAAACATAATCTCAACTTCTGCAAAAAACACTACTTTCTCTGGTTTCTCCCTTGACACACCTTACTGATGCTTGTCGATTTGTTAACATTGCTCTAATTATTAAAAAGATAATGTACATCATACAATAATGATACCGTGGTACCCGAAAAAGTTATTTTTAAATATAACACTACTCGAGTCTTTCAGAAATTCTAAACTACATCGAACCTATTTCCACAAAGCCAACAATATAACACAATCCAGATAACCGTTCGATGATCCCTCAACTCTGCTACAACAATTATTACTTTATCAGATTATGCTTTCATCCAATAATTTTTATGGAATTACCCTACATTCTAAAAATAAAAGCTTGCAAAGTGTTCTATAAGCCTAACCCTAACCAAAACCCGAATTATAGCCAAACCCAACCCTAACTTAACCCTAGCTATTTCCCATGCAGTGTACTGAAGCAACGGTTAATAGAAATAAATTAATCAAAAGAAGCATCAACGGCTATTTGAACTGCCAATCTGTAATATATGTACTTAAATGTTAATGTACTCAAATTGCCATTTATTTTATATAGTACATTTAATCATATTATCTGAGATCGATACGAAAGAGTTGCATAATAATTAATAAATAACATACGGATGCAACATGTCTCATGTGAGCATCGTTCGTACGTCTGACTTGTCGTGAATGTCTTGCAGAAAATTCTACCACTCGATCTGAGGTTCTACCAGTCATCAACAGTGTCGGTCGATAATCAACGTCATCCGGATCATCGGCAGGCCATCCGGATACAAAGTGCTTCCCACAGACACGATGCCATGTTTGTGGGGCCCAGTTCTTCCGTGATATGGCACTAATCCACGCTGCTCTCTTGCGTTTCCCCAAAGGAATACGATACAGGCCAATTCCATTAGCCCTGCTTTGAGTTCCCCTGAATGTTGTACATCCCACAACACAGCAACTCTCCGGCATTATTTACCTAATATTAATAAAAAATAATCAAAAAACTTTCTTTTACAAGACGGAAGTCGTTCTGCGCATGCGCCATAGATACATAACACGTTAACCCAAAGTCCCTTATTATCTGGTTTATATAAGTTCTGAATGGCTGGTTTGTAGTCTATTCTGTCAATATATGTAACAGAATGTGATTAATTGCTAAGACAATCGTGTCGTATTAATGACAGTATATTATTATATTATCATAATAGTATATCATATTGAACAATCACTGGTTTAGGGCCTAATTGTTGCATCTGCAAGAACACCATTTTTAGATGTTCAGTTGCTTATATTTAAATAGTTTTAATGAAAATGTTGAAATATACATTGTGTTCGCAAACTAAACTGATATCTAATACAATCAAAATATACTTTTAACTCACTTTGTCATTACATTCAGCATAGCTCCAAAAATTTGTAGATGCAACAGTTTAGCTCCAATTCAGTCACTGCCTTGATTAAATTTGTTTTGTGTGAGTGTTGTAATTCCATGAGCTCATTAACGGATGCCACAATTTAGCGCTCAGCAAAATAAAATGAGGAAATACACACAAATTTCAAAGATATTAATTTAACTAAAAGCATGGCCAATAAGTCCGCGTACATGTTGCAACAGTCTAGTGGTATATATGAGTATCCTAAGCAGCTATAATACTTTGATTTTGAAAGACAGCAAAATTGCAGACTTAACATTTCGGCTGTGAACCAGTGAAATGAAGATACTCTGGTTGACGACAGTGCCACACGATGACAAGTTACAACATCGCCTTGTGCCCGGAAATATGAGATGAGTATGGGTTGTATCACCTTGCCTTCCTGCGCAGGTAATGGACCTAAACGGCTTACAATATGGGCAGATTACAGGCATAATTTGGTGCATTATTTTTAAAATTTTCAATTTCATATACAGTTCAGAGTTAAGGTTCACTCACGGCTCAAAATGTCCACAGTTGGATTTGAACTCGGGACATGCTTGAATGTAGATGAGTGAACTAGCATAAATTGCATTCTTTGATTTATTAATATTTGATTTATTTAATATAATTTTAGATATGTTAACGTAAATATAACACCTAACATTTCCACTACTTGATGGAGTTAACTTTGGTATATGTATTTCATATTTTGTTCACGCATAGTTTTGGAAAATGTAATTAAAATCCTATATTTAAAGTTGCGTTTAGTATCTTAGGAATCTGTGTCATTTATGGGATGTAGATTGTAATCATGAATTTGCATTAGGTTAAATTGTGAATGAGTGAAATGTTTTCTATTTTCTGCAAGGTTAGCTTAAACAGTTTTGACAACTTCTGTAGATTTTACTGCTATGAAATCATGACACTTAATGAAGCATTTTCTTCAATTACTTTAATTCACAGTTTTATGACTAGAAAAAAACGGCAATTGAACAGCAGTAAACGTTCTTTTCAAAAGTGCAACAAAAACAGTTTTATTGGTTCTGCTCATTTACAAGTTTGATATCACCGGAGTTCATTTTTCTCGATGCTTAAATTCTTTTAGACAAAAGCAAACATTTTATTTCTATGTTTTGTTTTCTATTCTGTTCTGAAAATGACTCAAATTAATATATCTGTACTCTCAACTTTTTCTCCGATCATTCCCAATTTCCCAGTAACTATTGGAACTGCAAGTTCAATCTGTAGGCTCAATCAAGTTCAATCTGTAGGCCTAATGTATGAGAAACTTTCTAGCAGATTCGGAGATTCCTATAATGTTGGTTGAGACAGCAAACAACTTTACAATACAGAAGGATCTAAGATTCTATAGGTCTAAGACTTAGTATTGTGTTTTAAAGAAATTGTGTGAAACCAAAAATGAATTTTATTCACGCCATATCGATCTCAATAGTTAGAACCTAGTGGATGTTTCGGGATGCTATTCTTCAATTGCTCTCGCCAATTTTTTCCTAAAATTTTTAATCTCCTGATATATTAATAAAAGGTTCACAACTTTTGGAGCAAACGCCCGCTCTGAAATTAAAGTCTGCACACATAAATTGCTCATTATGAATGGCAACAGTTGACTCTGTGGACAGGCCCATAGAGCATACCCACAGCAAAGATAATATAGTAAATAGGCCTATAATGTAATAAAGTAGGTTACTTTACTATTATATTTGGTCCACAGGGTCAGCTGTTGCCACTCATAATATAGAAATTCTGTGTCTCAAAAGCAAGCACAATTGCATTAAATGTCTGCTTTGGAATATCTAGGAGCTTACTTGAAGTCTTACAACGCGTACCGGTAGACCTGCAAAAATTGTGACAATGTGAAAAATAGACAGCAATGAGCCGGTGTAAACACCGGTGGCAACAACGAGACAAGATTGCAACATCTTTGGTCAACATAAAGAAGTTGTGCCGTTACAACTTGTTACAGTAATCACAATTTGTAGCACAATAATAAAATTTGTTCTTAAAAACTGCAAAACATTTCCCACACCGGGAATCGAACCCGGGCCACCAACGTGAAAGGCTGGGATCCTAACCACTAGACCATGTGGGAATCTGAAGTCTATTGCTGTATAACCTTATTTATTGATCAACGTGATGATCTGGTTGAGCAACAGTAGTAATGAACAGTACTGAAGCATTTATGATTATTTATTTTAATGCATCATATCTGAAATAAAAATAGTATTACGCAAAAATTATATTATTATACGTGATAATCATTAAAATGTTAATCGTTTAATTTGAAATACCTTATTATTCGCTAAAAAAAGCACATCATTGTTGTAGCAATAAAATTTATAATTTTTTCGGTAGAGGTCGGCACTTTCACTTTTATTTGAACTTTTTTTATTCGACAGATGACAGAACTTTCTCTTTTGTTTCTCATCATTTTGTCAAAAGTATAAATTACGATTTTTATGAATTTCACATTGATAATCGGCAAAATAATAACTTAAATAATTTAGTAATACATGTAATATTGAAAAAATTACGATAATTCTACTGTTACGTACATATTAATGAAAATTATTTCAAACAATATCGTAGCAATTTGAATGGTACTGTTTCTTAAATAAAAGGACTAGTAACGACGTGTGCTTCGTCATCCCATATGGTCTAGTGGTTAGGATCCCAGCCTTTCACGTTGGTGGCCCGGGTTCGATTCCCGGTATGGGAAATATTTTTCTAAATTACACCAGCAAATCTTAAGCATCTATTTTGCTTATAATTGTGAATTACATGAATGTAATTCCACTACGTTAGTCTAACCAAAAAGTGAGAATATTTTAGAATGGAAAACGATCTTATTTATCTTTTTTTTTTATGTAATTTTTTTTAAATTCATTTCTTGTTTTAACATTATGATATTTGTTGTTAACATTATAACTGTTTTTAACAACAAATGATCTTTAAGTTATTAGTTTATCACAACTAATTCACTGGTTTCAATGTCAGACTCTGTATGCTGTATTGTTTCGTTGTTGTAAAAGTAGTGAACATTGATCAACAATGATAAGCATGTACTGTATATTGATCCTGAAGGTCCTGGGCACCCAAACTATCCATGCTTCCCTAATAACCAACCAACCCGCTTCCCTATAACCAGCTCTTCATCTGAACTACGCCTTAAGCAAAATATCAATCGTTCTTGTGTATCCTCATGGCTTTCTCGCCAATCAATCCGTCTAGGCTACTTGTTTTCTCTCTTCACTATGCTAGCAGGTAACTTCCCTATTCCATTACGGATCTGAGGAGGACCAACCCTTTTTTCTAGAAAAAAACAAACTGACTTTTTCCAGTTACGTTTGCTAGTAGTCATCTACATTTTATTAAAGACACATTGCTATTCCAATTCAGAGTTCCGTTACTTGCAAATTAACGGAAAGGGTATAAATAATGTAGTTGATACGAGGAAGGATATCCAACCGAGCGGTATATGAACCGCTCAATCCCAATCGAGTAGGCTTCAAGGCCCAGTTATAGTTGAGAGTCATCTCGAGTGCTCAATGTTGCTGTTGTTATCCTATATCTACTCAAGTGCGAGTGAAATGCGCCATGCCCAGTATGCTTTGTACAAAATGTTTGCATTGTGAAACACAGTCCTGTGACAAGTGATGTAGTAATGTTTGTATGTTGTGGATGAAAAACATTTGGTCTAAAGTCTAAACAATCATTGGATTCAATTGTAGTCTGCAACAGACAGAGTGACTAAGGTATTGAACACGAGATGCCAGGGAATAAAAATATCTGCGTACAATCTAATAGACAAATCACTTTCGTACGAGTCTGTTCCAGAAAGAGCCTCCAGCGCAAACTATTCACACCATGGGATGTAAGAACAGCAAGCAACATCGGCTATTGGTGACGAAACTAAGTTTTCCATAACCGCAAAATGAGGCACAGACTCGATATTATAATGACGACAACCACGTGGCCATAACATTGAAGATTATGTGCTCGTTTAATCTAATGATGAAATTAGTTGCAACTAAGATCTATTCTACAATGTCCAACCCTTCTTGACAATAACATAATGACATAAACTGCTGTTCATGATGATGACATGAGTATGCCCAGAAGGTGCAGCCAGCATTAATTGTATCATACAGATTTGTATATTAAATTCTTAAAATGTGACATTGCCTAAAGAAAACGCAAACACAAGAATTCACACATTCATAGTCAATAACGTCATTCACTTTGTTCACAGAATTCACACACAATACAGTATATTCATTCAGAAATACAACTCATGCATTAACTAAGAGAGAGAGACGAGAACGGCGAGAGACGGTTTTGTATCGAAGGCATATATCACGATATATCATTAGGCATGCACAATAATGTCATCAAAAATATCTACAAAAAATATACACAAACTGAATAAATGTACAGCACATCGAGAAAAAGAATACCACATCTCATTCTTTTAATCATAGGCGGCGCATAGCCAGGCTTAAGCCCCCCCCCCACCCCCACCCCTCCATAGAAAAAAATATTTAAGAGGAAAAAGTATTAGCTGCAACAAGTTCAATCAGTACCAGTAAAATCGTCTAGAGATAAACATTCCCAGCTAGATGTTTGCCTAGAAGCAAATGCAATATAATATAGAACATGAGATACAAATAAGGGATGCGCATGGAAGCTATATATATATACCCCATACCATTTCCTCCCACAGAAACAACACATTTTTGTCTCGATGCCATTGTTGATAACAACTTGTCGAAATACTCACAATATTATACAACTGTTTTTCAGTGAACAACAAATGCTGCACTCAATTCCTCTTTCCCTCCAAACCATAAATACCAGTGCAACACAATATTATGAGGTGACTCTGATAAATTGATATCATTATGAACAAACACAACCACATAACACATGCGTAAACCTGAGTAAACAATCTTTAGTCGTACAAGCCGACATTCATTTTGAATACATATAAGATTGCGGGCTCTAGAAATGGAGCGCTACAAACAGTACATAGCACTGTAAACTGAATAATGTACAAATTACTAAAGCGCTGTGACAGGAAACATTTCTACAAGAAATTCCAGCCCTCGGGCACGATTACGATAATCCTGCCGACAGTAAGGTGAAAACTTTTCAATAGAACAAATACTGAAATTATATTTTAGTATAGAACCAGGTGTAAAGTTAAGAACAAAATAAAAACTAATCTAGCATGCTATTAAACAAGGCCGATGAAACTAATTCAGCAAATTTCATACAGCAGCAGCCAGCCGCTTCAGGCATGTACGCTAAATATTTACCTAAATACGCCGTTTCCTGCATTCAATGCAAAAGAGTTCATCATTGATCTACACTATCTGCACCATTCATGTCCCTACACCAATCTGACGTCTACAATAACAAAACTTGGTAGACAACCACTTTCCTACCTTACAGGCAAGAGGATAGAACGATTGTAAAATAGATCCAAAAACAAGTAATTTCATTACAATTCAGACGAGTGGCACTTAGTGGCTAAAGAGAACGGACACCGGAACGCCATTCCGTGGTCAATGAAAATAAATGAGTGGTGTTCCGGAGCCAATGAACAATATTCCAAAGCGTTCTGGCTCATTTCGGCCGAAGAAGCACAATATTTGCCAGATTTGGGGTAGAGAAAATCGACAAGAGGCCCAAAAAAACAATTTTGTGTTCCAAATTCAACAAATTGCTACTTTGATCACAGAAGATCCTTATATACCAACCGCACTTCAACTAAGCATTTCATTTAATTATCATGTATTTAATCAAGCTAGTCGAAATAGCATTAAAAAAGCCTATTCAAATATGTCTATATAGCACAGATTTCTATTGATAATTAGTGTGTGCAGAAAAATCATTAGTAATTTAATTACTAGGAGAGTGATCTGCACAACTGCATGACTCGAAACAAGCTGCACATGTGCATGGCTCAACACACAAGCTGCACATGTGCATGACTTAACACAAGCTGCACAAGTGGATGGCTTGGCACAAGCTGCACAAGTGCATGGCTTGACACACAAGCTGCACAAGTGCATGGCTTGACACACAAGCTGCACAAGTGCATGACTCGACACACAAACTTCACATGTGCATGACTTGACACACAAGCTGCACATGTGCATGGCTTGACACATGACGCACATGCAAATGATGTGCAGCACAAGTCATATCGATGCAAGATACAGAACGAATAATTTACTCTTAACAAGAAAAATATCAACAAAGTAAGTAGAATGTCAGTCCCTTCTGTCCACAAACCATGCATGACAGCTGCAAATCAACCACATTGTATTATTGCCGACAGCCCACTAAAAGAAATGAACGAGTCTCGTGAAAGCCACCATAATGACTTCACTATAAAAGAACATACCTTATTGAATATTATTTCTTTCTACAGAATATTCCATAATTTAGCATACTTAACATAAACTATACATTGTTCAATAGCGTCATATAAAATTAAGTAGACAACGATGTTACTAATTGAAAAGCTACCGTCGCAATTACAAAAAAGGTACATTGATATACTGATGCATACACATCACAGAAACAGTCATTCGGTACAGTGCAATAGAACATACATTATAGCTGCTTAGCTGACGATATGTTACATACTAGAATGCATTTGCTCAATACGTATATAATACACCAAGGTTTAATATACAATGTTTGTTTTAAAGTATTACACGCATGAAGCCTTTGCTCAGAAACTGATACAAATCTACCATTATACCGGCTGTAAAAAGCACATGACATTAAAGTGTAACACACACACACACACAAACACACACAGACATGCACAGACACACAGATATCAAGATTAGGCGAGTCAGCGGCATAGGGGAGGGGGGGGGTCGAGTT
>JAQFYQ010000285.1:0-18709 GCA_034694885.1 Buchholzia appendiculata | reverse complement strand
GGTACGTATGATTGTTGAAGAGATGCGTTGAAGAGAAGTGTGAGAGGTGCTGAGAAGATTGGTGCACCTAGTCTTAAAAACCATGCCGGAAGGCCATCAAGTCCCGTAGCAGTGTGCTTAAGGTGATCAAGAGCAGTAAAAACGTCCCATTCATCGAGCATTTCCTGGCCATCAAAGACGGTAGACTTTCTTCTAGGGCTTGAGTAGCATTGATCGGTAGAGATGGCAGCATAATGATTATTTAGCTGATCCGCTGTAATAATAGAATGGTTCTCTCTCTTCCCAGAACGGTTTTAATTAAGCTGCCGGATTTTACTCCACATCTGTTTAGCATCTATATCACCATCAGCGCACTTAAACTGGGCAGTATTACAACGCATAATGTCTCGACCTATCCTTATCGCCAAGGCACTAGCCTCCTCTACTCTACCAGAACGCATTAGCTTATTCTTCCTCCTCAAATTCGCCTTTATCTCTGGCGTCATGTAGCTAGGTTCCTTTGATGTTAAGCGTACATGCCTTAGTGGATAAAATGTGTTTAGAAGGCCCAAAGAGGCCTTCTAAACACATTTTATCCACTAATTAATTAACATAATTAATGCCTATTACTATTAATAAACTAATTGATCGTTACTTCTGTGAGTTATATTAAATTATCGATCTCCAGAGTATGAGAAATGCTGCTGGAACGATAACTGACAAAGCACACCCTTCGCTCTCCAGCCAGGCTCTGACCTAATGCCCACCCACGTATGACCACCTGCTCGTCCGCCCTCCTCAGGTCCCAGAAAACCTGCTCAGCCCTTTTATCCATGCACGTTTCAAAATTATCGGAATCGCTAAGGAAAATTAGCTTTGCTAATTATTGATTAGCGGAGCTCCACCGACCACTGGTATTTAACATTTTCATCTGATATGAAGCACTACACAAAATTTCCCTATGTCATGAGGAATCAGCCCTATATTTTGGAAGCAAATTGAGAAGTTTTAAAGTACTAGGCTATCCTACTAGTTTTTTACGTAGTTGTTTTGACATTCCTGAATGCATGCTTCGTGGCACTTGCTAAAGTGGGTCTGAAATATATGAAGCAGGTTCTGAAAGTTTGCAATTGATATGCTGTGCCTATTAGCCCTGGTTTAAATTCTGTGCGATTCAAGAAAAGTCCTGTGTTTTGCGAATAGGAAACAGCAACTGTTAACAATAATTATAGAATACATTAATATGTCAATTGATCATAATTATTTCGATTACGTGAAGCACTAGATTTTATGGCATAAATACTAGTGTGAATTATATGCTTCTATGTTGATCTAGCTGCAACCCTTAGGCGTTTTATGATATTCATTCATTTCATGTGAATATTAATATTTTTATCTTATAAATAATTGATCAGTTGGAGAATGTAGCCTTGTTGCTTCTTTTTTCCTTATCGTGGAAATTTCTCTTGGTCCGCGTTAGTTCATTAATACTATGTCTTGTTCCTACTTGGCAATTACCAGCAATTACTGTTGTATAGTTTTAAGCATTAATTTTCTCAGTTTTGCATTTTACATTTTAAATTACTTTTATGAATTAAACTCGAATTGAATGTGTTTTGACCAGTAGTAATTAAATGCGAAGGTGTGCTTTGATGTCCAGGGGCGGCATTGTCATCAAACTCTGACTTCCTGTCGGTTGCTGTCAGTCTATGCAAGAATGGCATGTAAGCGTCCAGAGGAACAAGTGGATGAAGAGGGCATGCAAGAGGAATTGACATCACCCAGGGATGGCGCAGGCTCTGAGGCGATGGTGAGATTTTGTTACTGAATCTATTTTTAATTGGTTTGGACCTAATGGCATTAGATTCCTGGACTTTTTACATACACAAGAATATGCTTGTGATTGAGAATATTTGTCACACAGGTACTGGGGTACTATTTGTTACACAGGTGAGAGAGACCTAAGGAGATTTCTTTTTGTCAAAACAATTCAGACAAATGTTTATTTTGTGATCAACAAAATGTAATTTCTGTAATTTAGGGGTTCCCAATCACCCCATCCCCTCTATGGGGAACTATGGATGTAAGTGATTATGTCTGCAATGTGAAACATGTTCATCATTTTTGAAATGTTTAAAATGTGGCAAACAAGCTGAACAAATTTGTTGTAGAAATATCTCAGGAATAACTCACAATGATTAGGTTTTAAAACTTGTGTGCTATTGTATGTGTTGCAGTTTTATTTTAATTATAATTGTTTTATTTTATTTAAAATAATTACCTTGTTCTTTTCTGGGAGTTTAAAAGAAACTTTAGATGCTCCATCAATCTCCCTGGGAAAAATTTGTGATCCCGATGTGGAAAGGTTGGAAAACATAGCTCTAGTACCAAATTTGAAGATCAAGATACGTATGTAGATCCGTTGAGAAGTTACTATGAGAAATAAAAGTATCCTACACAGACTCACAAGCAGATAATTTCCATTTCGTACTATTTTGTTTAAAGTCACCATGCGTGGTGAATAAATTCACAAATTGATGAACATATTTACGCTTGCTTCTACAAATAATTAGAAATTTGTATTTCTTGATGCGCTTTAGATTACCGGTATCGAGAATGATGGGAAGCAGATGGAGTGAGTTACAAAACGTACAGTATTGAAACATTTATTGTTAGTCGCCTTTTTGTAGTTTTTGTTAAGTCTATCTGTGAGCGAAATTGCTTATCTCTTGTATGATCTTTGTAGGGTTTGAACTGTATTCAGCTTGTACTCTGTTGTTGAACGGGTGTACATATTTGACAATATTATGATATAAATAATTAACAATGTGAATCAAGATATGTTGTATTTGAGCAAATCGAGTTTATATTTTAAGATTGGAATATATTATGATTATGCATTTGTCTCCTATCAATGTAATTGATATATTTTGTATTGATCATCATCATTAGTGCTCTGCCTATTGTGTATATGTCAGTATATGTATTATTGCGCATCTTTTTCTGTTATATGGACCAGGATGCATCTTAGAAGTCAATGCTGTAGTACTGGTACATAACAGCTGAATTAGTTCTGGCAAGTGTATGTGGGGTCGTTAGTTATTTTGCTATAGAGTCAATTCTGTAGTTAGTTGCATGTAGAATTAGTCATTTCTGTAGTGTGCAAAAATGCTGCAACTGATTCATTTCTTTAGTAAGCTCTTTTTCCCTTCCAACTTAAATGCAGCTTTCCTAATAGTTCGACCAGGCGCAAATTCTTTGAACTTACACACCAGCCCAAAAGGCATGACACGCTTGACCTTGTGGTAACATATCAGAGTCGACTTCAACAACAACCAACCTTAAAGCACAATTTATTCTCATTATCACTGTCTGTTCCGCATATCACCTACGCCAGACACAATTATTTCACCCAAATAACAGTATTAATAACAATATTTTTCACACTTACTCAATGTTCTGATCCAATATTAAGCATTCTTTGAATCCAGCTTTTTTAGCTGTCGTATTGTAGTTTGCAGTGATATATTAATTAACTGAAACTAAAAATTGACTGCAAAGAAATTCACTGAAACTTCAATGATTTTCGGAACTGAAACTTAAGCTCGGACAAAAATTAAATTTTCATATAATTCAACAATTTAAATTAATTTATAAAATTCTAAGAATTTGCTGGGTTTATCGATTAAAACTAATGACATATTGCGAACATTTTTATAGTTATTTTGAATAAACCTTTTGATACACCGACATTGGATTTGTACAAGAGTTTCAGAGCTGAGATATCACTGATAGTATGATGTACATAGAGAATTAGTTGCAGAATTATATCTGCTTGTGCATTACTATATGTGATGACATTTTGTACATATAGAGTAGGTGATGAACTCGTGAAGAAGGTACTGTTTGCTTCAGAGCTGAAACACTAATATCTGTACCTGACTCGGTGTGCATGTGGTGTGGTGTGCCTTTAATAGTTTCTCCAAGTATTGTTATTTAACTTCAGTTACATTTGTCTGAAATATTTTAGCATAAAACATGCTATGTTTTCTTGTGGTTGTGGGCAGCATGTATCAAATAGTCTGAGTGTATGGCACAGTATAGCCTGGCAGTGGATAACCATTGGTTACAGATGTCATTATAGCGAAAATTATCGTTTTTCAGCTATAAACTCATTAGTGCTGGGTGGTGTACTGGTAGATTAGATGTAGTATTCATGCTAGCTGGAGTGTGCACACAATTTATAATATGTGATTTGTATTATAAATTGAGTACTGTTATTAATCGACGTGTTTAAAAATGCTTTTAGAATGTTAAACAATGCCACATTTGATCAAATATAACAACTCAGTTGATGTAACTCAGTGATCCATCAATTTGTTTGTATTGTGATTGATTATAGAAATTTTTGGTTAATAAATATGATTCAATTGATTGGTGATTGAATTATTTGATTGACTGATGAGATGATGCAATCAGTATTGATGATTTTGATTAACAATGGTGTTGTGGATTGCTATATTATTTGCACTGATCTATCTTGTAGATTGTTTGACTAATTTAAATCACTTTTATAGATGTTTTCTGTGACAAGGGAGTTTATTTATAGGTGGCCAAAAAGCTTTTGCTGTTGCTCATTCTATCGTTGACCTTATTGATTTCATTATAAATTGTAGTAGTAATCTAGTGTAATATAATGTAATTTATCACAATATGTGATGATATGCCGTGCTCCACTCTTCATTATAATACGAGCATGTATTATAATGAAGCGTATACAATTACATATGACACAATATCAAGCTTAAGATCAGTATAAGCTGGTAGAGAATTCTAACATAATTGTTGGATATAGGGTATTGATCGATTAAGATTCTTGTATTACACTAGGCTATTGATTCTTCGTGGGTACAATAATTAATGGTATTTAAAATTAAAACTATAACCTGATGTGTGCTGTGAAATGGTAGATAATGCTAATCAGGTTCACTGCTTATCCTCACTATTGTGTGGAAAACTTGACGACATCCATGTCATACTGATTTAATTATATAAAATTGTGACATGTAGTTTTTTTGGAAATATAATTTTCATAATTAGGCTATGTCCAAGAAATTGTCGAATAAAGTTTGAACGTATGCATTATACGAACTTATTTAATAGTTTTCATAATTAATAAAAACATTTGAAGTCGTGTTTGAAACTAAGCTGATATTTAATCTACGCTTTGGGTTTCTTTTGCAGCACTTGATGAAAAACGACTACATCATCTGCTCTGCACTAATAACACTACTAAAGTTTTATGTCGATTCTATATAAAGTATAAACCATAAAATAATCTGTAGTTTATGCAATTAATTAATGTCAATAAGTGATGTCGAGAATGAAAGAGAGGTCAATAATGAAAGCGGAAAATGTTGATTGCATAATGCTTATTTACCCCTCTTGAAGATATTCACTCTACAAATAAAGCATTATTTGATTTCGTTTTTGTATAATATTATAGACTGCATAAAACTGCCAGCTGTCCATTGTTCTTCTTTTCAAAGTTTTCTGCCGAATTTAGTATTTATTCAGAACTTGGAAGAGGCTTAAGGAAGGAATATGAGCAAAAAGCATAATGAGGAAGCTCTGGAAGCTGTACAAACTTTGAAATGTCCTTCTCTATTAGCATTTCTTTGTTATACCATTAATTATTGTGTGTATAAATGTTTGATACAATTTGTTATATATTTTAGGCTGGAAATCCTAGAACTGCTGATGCAAGACACTGTAAGGTATATATTTCGTGCTGATTGATCTCCAAACTTTCATTAGTTATTCTGGGAATTGGTGTTTGTAGATATAAGTGCCAATAATAGGAAATAATAATAAGACAGTAATTTTCTGATTTATGTGAAAATTTAGCTTGTTCCATTTTCAGTACCTTTGTAGGTGAAAGATATACATTACAGTTGCTGCAGTGCCATCTCGTTATAATTGCAAATAAACTTGGCATGTGAATAAATTAGTACTAGTGCTGATATAGAACTAATTGGTACAATTTAGTAGGCCTACTAATGCTGAAAGTGAAGCTCTGTTGAAGAAGCTGATTAGAAAGTGGAAACAGGGTTTGGAAGAAAAAAGATCGGTGAATATTAGATAAATCAAGTTTATGTGATGTGAGACGAAGGCCGGCGAATTCTGAACAATGGCCATGCATGGTGTGGCTCAAGGAAGTTTGTTAGAACTCAATCTAGTGTGGAATGTTTGAGAAGTGGATTCACACAATATGCATCACACAGGATGACTCGTAACTGAAACAACGCGAGCTGCCAATATGGCGGTAGACAAGTAGAGAAAGGTGGTGCAAATACTGTCTTTGCCAAGGAATACCTATAATTGCATGATAACAAATGTTGAGTTTGAGTGTGTGGATGGATGTTGTTACTTGGGTGACAGAATTGGCGCTGAGGATGGTGCAAAACAGGTAGCTAGAATGAGAGCGAAATGTGCTTCAAGTGTCTAAATTCAGAGAACTAGAGTATGTATCCAGAGTGTTATTATTTATGGAAGGGGGAAATTGGCGTGTAAAGGTCACAGATGCGAGATGTTTGGAGAGGACAAAGAACATGACGATGAGGTGGATGTGCAGAGTCTCTTGTGAAGATAGACTGATAACTAGTAAGCTACATGAAAGGTTGGGTATCTGCGATGTGGTTGATGTTGTCAGACATAGGTTGTTAAGATGGTTAGGACATAAGGAAAGGAAGGATTACAGTGATTATGTAAAGGCGTGTCAGTTCCGGGATGTGGATTGTGAAATTTCAAAAAAATGCAAACCCATCTCCATCTAATTTTGTAAAATCGGATATGAAACTGAGACTGAGAAAATTTGAAACCGAGTATACCTTGTTTATCTTGTTGCTTATGTAGAATGAAGATCGAGACGGGTGACATAACCAAGGAAAGTCATGACACGCTGATTGCAGTTCAAAGCAAAATGATTGATAATATGAGACTCTTAACGGAACTTTCTACTAATACATGTGAGTGCTGAGTAATAATCATCAATTTTGAGTTTTGATGATCTTGTCACGGTTTGTAAAGTCTGCAGAGTTTATGAAATAATAGTTTTAAATTATTATATATCGTGATCGTCACGTGTCAAATTCTGAAACATTGTTGACTGAAGTAGTATGGATTTATATCCTCTCTGTCTTTCTGTATCATTTTTTATACAAATAATAGCATCTCTTCATATGTCAGAGTGTGACCATCTTATTGATGTCATCCTACAAGATCAGTTTTGCCTTCACCTATTTTTGTTACCAGGCACTACTTTCCAGCAGTAGCAGTTGTATCTTGCCGTTGAACCCTGTTAATATATATCCTACAGTTTCAAACTCGTTTCTTCATTTTTCTTTTTTCTGTGACTTTGTTATTGGTTACTTTGTCTTTCATACTTAATTTCAGCATCCTTCTGAAGCAGCTACTCAAAGGCCTTGATCGTTTTATTATTAAGTTAGTTCTGTCTTAATGAGGTTTAAAACACTGACTGACTTACCGACCGACTGACTAGCTCGCTGTCTCGCTCAGGACATTTTTCCAAGCACACCTGAATCTTTTTATTAGAGACAGTTGACATCACCACAATTATCAGTGATGTGATCTGGATAACAAGACTATCAACAGTCTCGAGAGCCTCTCCTTGTTGAAGTGTTGTCAAGCATAATGTAGTCCATATGTGCTGACGTTCCCTTTTAAACTGTATAAAGCAGTCAGTCAGTTGTATTGTGAAGTACACTAATTCGGTTTTTAAGATCATTCACACTAATTTCGGACTTGTTAAGTTGAGGACTTAATGATGGAATTGAACGTGTTTAAGTTTATTAGAAATGTCCAAACTTGCTTGACATGGAAATCCGAGACTAAATATTGATTGTGATGAAATTCGTAAATTGGAAAGTGCAGAAGAGTAGACCAACGAAATTTGGAGTTGGACAATAACAGTTTAACCTTTAGCCTTTGAATTTCAGGATTATGGTGGGTGGAGAAGAAAAACATTGGGCAACATTGCGAGTTTCAGTCATACTGGGATGGTTTGTTGTTTTGTTGTTGTTATCAAATTGTAAGATCAACTAGTGAGTAATTATATTGAGATTTAGAATAGATATTTTAAAATAAAGTTAGCCAGTTATGCTTATGCCAATCAGTGTGGCAAGTATTTAAAACTTTTTAGAATATAAGATGTGGGATATATTAAGAAAATTGATCGTAATTCATGTTTACATAGATGTTGTCAGATCTGAATGTAATTGAGGTTTTGCTCTGTGATGATGTCACATATTCAGATTATCTCTTAGATCAAGAATTCCTGCGGTCATCGGTTGAAGGGTCTCGTGCAGCGTCTTCAGCAGAAGAGGAGCATGAAATGTTAGCTGTACCACCAGGAGAAGATGTGCATCAAGAATTAGCTGCATCGTCAGCTTCAGTCGAGCAACGTGAAGTTGCGGAGTTGAAGCTTTCTATCGAAGTTGTCGACGACTATGAGCAGTATGATGGGGTTGAGTTGGATGACGGTGAACGACTGGAGTTGTCGTTTGATTAAGTGAACAGTTGTGAATGGAAATGCATGTGATAATCAAGGGTTCAGTTCATCATTTTATGATAACCTCTATCCACACTGGTTGATGACATGCAGTGATGTAGTCCTTGGCCTTGATTTAGCCTCAAGGCTGCCTTGAGGCACTTTACTGCCTTGCCTTGCCTTGGCCATTTTTCCAAATGCCATGCCGTGGAAAAAAATTCGTTGGAAAAAATGCCTTGACTTTGAAAAAAAAATGCCTTGACTATATCGTTTTTGTAGTCCTTGGCCTTGATTTCACGCCTTGAGGAACTTTACTGCCTTGCCTTGACTTGCCTTGATCAATTTTCCAAATGCTTTGCTTTGCCTTGGCCTTGAAAAGGAATGCCTTGCCTTGGCCTTGATAAAAATGCCTTGACTACATCACTGATGACATGTGAGTTATGATCTATTATTCTAGTGTGATATTCTCTGCTGTATTATGTCTTTGTGCAATTGTAGAGTAACACTGACGAATTTCGTAGAGTTGTTTGCCAATGACGAACCGTATGTGGTTATTGGCAAGCAATATTTCTTGAATATCAGTAAAGGTATATTTAACGTAATTATATAGAAAGTAATTTCCAGCATGTGCACATGTGTACTGCTGGATTTGCACGCTTTGAAACAGTCCGTGTACCTTCGGCGATGTACTTAAAAAGTGCTTTCAGAGGGACTAAATAGTGCAGGTTTTGATGATTATTCATTTGTGTTCTTGGCATGTGGAGTTTTTTTTATTGTGCATGCTTACAATGTTAACCAAAATCTGCAGTTCATCAATGTTGCCAATATATTCATGCTTTGAAATTGATGCTTAGAATTATTTTATAGTCGGTTGAAACTAGTTTTAGTCTGTGTAAAGTCAGTGCCATATATTTCTCTTGCTATTAGTCTGAGCGAGGGTAAACCATTGACGTTCAAAGGTAGTTACTTTGTAGTCTTCATTCTGTTATATTTGTGATTTCTTATTAATTGTGGCTGCCGTTAATTTAGCTTAAGTTTATAATGTTTTATATTTTGATGTTTTCATTCTATTACTTTTTACACTATTCAAGTTAAAGTAATCGCATGGTTTGGTTCAATTTTATCTGAGAGTGAATAATATTGTATGTGTCTAAACCAAATTCATTAGTGTGCAGTTTGTATAAAGATCTTTTCGTTGAAGAATTGTAAAAATCTCTTGATAGTATATGCATAATTAATTTTGATTCAAATTATTGTTTTTTTAGGAGCTGTGGATAGCTTTAGCTACATTGTAACATCTCATGCTACTAACATCTCCTATATAAATATACTTGTATAATGTATATCGTAGCAACATCTAGAATACATGTAGTCAAGTAGGAAAGCGATTCGTATCTTTTCAAGTTTACTAGATCCTGTTGCTTTGTCACGTCCATATTAATATCTAATCGATATAACTATCGAAATTATTATTTGGAGGAGGTTTCTATTTATTCGGCTTTAATTCTGGTTAACAGAAAAATATTTGTTAATATATAAAAAATTATGTGGCAGATTTGAACACTGACTAATTTTGTTGTTTGCATATTCAGAATTCTTGTTACATATTGATTTATACAGCTTGTAACTATATTTTAAATATGCTGCTGATACACGCATTGCTACAGAATGTGAAATTCTATTGATATTTAATAAGAAATTTAAATCTATTGATTTCTCAAACAATATTTTTTCTCGTTTTCACTGCCGGTGTCGACACAGGCACAGGTATTGGTTGGCTACTATTCTTTTAACAGTTGGCTAATCACACTGTTAACTTGATATTCTATTGTTATTCTGTGTTTAACTCGGAATTGTTTGATCTGTTCTTCAGTTGTATTTTGTGCGTTTATTATTTATGTGTTCTCTGTTTGTGCTTGATTGAGTGAGGTGTAAATTTTATTTGGTATGATTATCAAAATCGTGAATATCGTCCGCATACTGCAGTTTAAGGGCTGATGTAAGACTGCATTGTATGGTATCAAGGTTAATGTATGGTATCAAGAGTCTTGTCTGTGCTTTAATCCTTGCCAGTCAAATTTCTGCAGGTTTTTTATATCCTTAGTGTTTTTTATATTCTTAGCATTAACCAATGGGCATAATTATGTTGTTGACCGGGTTATTTTTGGTATTTTCTGCAGTAATCTCTTTTGTGTGAATTGCTTATTGTCAGCTGATTTTTTGATCATGTTTCAATACTTTTTGTCAGTGGTTGGAATGATAGATTTTGAAATGTAGTCTGCTTAATAGATGTATATCATATTTTTTCATATTTATTATTTTGTACTTGTTATTTATATTAATGAATTAAATAGTTAGTGCAAGTACTTCAGAAGATTGAATAAATTGCTATGAGTTAGAGGTGAAAAGTTTAAAAGCTCAGTTTAGCAACATGGTGCTGCGTTCAACGTGTGCAAATTACGAGGATTGATTTATCTGGGAATTCCATTTAACTCGGCAAGAGATTAACCGAGGAAAATAGACTCCAAACTGTACACTCAAAGTTAAACCTTTGTTGGTGTAATTGCCACAAAACTTTTCTTATCATAATCAGCAACATTTTATGAGTTTTTCATTGTCAGGAAGGGTTCGACTTACACAACAATGCAAATTTTCTCGTACGATTATGTGCAACCTCAGTATTCAGTCAATTTCTCTACATCTGATCGCACACAATCCCAAGTTTTCTACTTCTATCTTGCCTTTTTGCCTTGTCACGTCCAGAAACTGGCACACCTTCTTTACCTAATCACTGTCGTCCTTTCTTTCCACACGTTCAAACCCTACTAAACCTGCTATGTCTGACAACATAATCGGCTCAGAGATACCCAACCTTTCCCGTAACTTACTTGTTGCAGTCTAACTTATGAGAAACCCAGAACATCCACTTAACCATCATGTTCTATGTCCTGCCCAAACATATCAGATCTGTGGCCTTTTCATTTCCGTAGATCATTACACTCTGGCCCTGATTACACCACTAGCTCGTCGTCGCTTCTTATGACTTGTTTTTGCAGCGCCAGTATTCTCATGTTCTCCCCTACTACATTGACAACAATCAATCAAAAAAGTGTCAAAACAAACTTGTTTTCTCTATCCTTCCTTCGACAATTCGAGCACTGATTTAAAGCAGTTATCTGTCAGTATTTTCATTTCACATCAGTTTTCAGTTGTAGGAATAATTATTGACCGTCGGCACTGGCAACTAATGTAAATTATTGTTACTTTGTCACTGCTACTTGTAGCAACATAATCTTAGTATTCTGACATACAATGAAATGGACCTACGACATGTGACTAAATATATGCATGTTATAAGCAATGAAAAATTAAGCAATTTATCTTATTATTATGCAATAATTGAATCAATATTTTTTAATAGGTAGACCAATTTATATTCAACGTTAACTTGTAGTTGATTATGCGTTATGCATGTAGTTTTTCAATGAATATTGTAATCATGTCATGCAAGTTATGATCATAAAGCAACTATTTATAAGATATTAGGTGTATTCTTTGCTGGTTTGTCATAAGTGGAAACTGAGGTATGATAATCTTTTGATCAAAGTTGCAGCACGAGTGTAGACAACATCTGCCTTCTTTATGGTGGTACAGGTGTTCGCCTGTGTTTGCCACCATTTGCTGAATCAAAGTGCAGAATAATTTTCTCTGAGAAAGAGAAATCAGGCTATTTCTGGTACCTATGTTCTGGGAACCATGGCCTATATATTAAAGTTACTTGTTTAGACTCTAGGCCCCCCAAGTGCTGCGATATTTTTATGGATTTTAGTGGCGAAGAAATTAGTTGAATATTTTTTGATAATGAACAAATGTTGTCCTGTGTGTAACATTAGATTTCATACAGTTGAAGAAATTAGTTTTCCGATATTAGATGATAGACGAATTTAGTCTTGCTTGATTAACAGGCTTATGGTGGTATTAGACTTGATGCCATTTCCATGTGCATTACCATTATTGTCATTGCGTTTTGATTACTTAAAAATTGTTTTTTGTTTATGTTTGGATATAATCTTATGTGTCTTTAGCTTTAAATGTTAAATTTGTTGTTGTTGATCTTTTATTATAAAGTTTTGGCATTTAACGACTATTGGGCTCAGAAATTGTGAGGCTTGTCAGCATGTACTTATTGTTGCTGCTAATGCGTCTGCTGCTGCTGTTATTACTGCTGTGAGGGAAAAGATCGCTTCTTGTTTGTGTGTTGTCGTAACGCAGCTGTGTAAACTTTTAAAGGTTTCCAACAATTGCGACTGATGAAAATAATTGGTTAGTATGCATAATTATGGTAGGCGTGGTTTCTCACTTATTTGTATTTATTCCTGGCGTACTCGTGACCGTTTTTAATGAGGGGATTTCGGGTTCAAGCCCCCCCCCTTAATTGAAAATAGATCGTCAAAACTTTTTGGAAACTTAAACCTCCCAAATGAAAATTTCGAAAATGGTCGTCAAAATTTTGTGCAAGTCAACCCCCCAAATAAAATCTTGGCTATGGCCCTGAGCGTATTCAATCTTTTAGTATACTCGGATTTGGAGTTTGTTGTCATTTTGCAACTGACCGTAGAAGGTAGTGCTCAGAATTATGTTACTCAAGTTTATGCACATTCCAACACTGTGTATTTGAACAGTGTACAGAACTTAGTCATTCAATGATGGCATTATTTTATCAAATGTTTTTGTTTCTTACTGGAATATCAGTTATTGTCTAACAATCATTGTGTTTATGGCCTGCCTGAATATTTCATTGTTGGCCTAGTGGTAGTTTATTGTAGGTGATTATCCTAGTCACTTATCCTAGGCGTTAATCGTAGGAGTGTATTGTAAGCGTTTATCATAGGCATTTTTATGCTTTGTTGCAACTGTTTTGCATGACCTTCTGTTTCGTTGCACTTCTGTCGCCGTTTGTATTATAGTGTCCAGTACAATTGAGTCTGTTTTGTTAGCAGTTAGAAATGACAATGATGCTTGAGTTGTTTCTTAATTTCTTAATGTGTTTATTACGTATTGAATTGTTTTTGCGTTCTGTGGACATTTATATTGATATTTGTATGGATATCAAGGTCTTTTTAAAATAAAGTATAAACGTTAGAAGTTCATAAACTGCGGATTATTACACTACTAATATAACCATACAATTACTATCCAAATATGTTCAGAAGAATGAGAAAACAAATTTATTGCAGTTGGAAGTTACAATCTTTCTCATTAGTTTCAAAGAAAGATACTGCTCGCTGGTCACAAGTTCATGATGTTAGAGTGTTTGTGGGTCTTATCTTTATTTAAGGCAAGACAGGAAAACTAATGAACAAGTGCTACATGATGTGGGAGAAGAAAGAAGTATGGTGCAAACAGTCGTAAATAGAAAGAAAAACTGGATTGGACATGTGTTGAGGGGCGAGGGATTGATGAAAGATGTGATAGAAGGCGGAATTGAGGGAAAGAGAGGATCAGGAAGACAGAGGCAAAGTATGCTTCATGAACTGATGGAGGGCAAGGAGGAATCATATGTGCAAATGTAAAGGAAAGCGGAGGACCGTGAGTTGTGGAGAAGATGGATACCAGGGACGTGCCTTCCGGCAGAACGCTAATGATGATGAGACAACGCAGCTTCCAAATCAAATAAAAATTGAACATATTGAAGGCTCCTTCTTCAAAATCATGGTACAAGCAGAAGAAAACTCTTTTAGACACAATGCAGTAGTTAAACCGCACTTAGAATACGCTTCCACAATATGGTCACCAATCTCAGCAGAAACCAATATTAGAAAACTACAAACAATTCAGAACTCTGCTCTCAGAATCATCACATGCTGTGCAAGAGACACAAACGTCCAACGCTTACATGAAGGCCAAAACCCCAAACGCTTCCTATAACGAACCACCTCAAACTTCATGCTTCCATCTACAAACAAAGGACAATCTCATCCTCTATCCTTCCGAAACCCAGAAGAAACAAAAAAACAAACTATCTTTCAAGATTCAAAGATTGCATAATCAACTCAAGTTCAGATTCGAACATAAACTCTGAAGAACAAATAAAAGCTAATTGCACTGAAATACACACAACTTTAGTTGCTAATTACCTGTCACTTGAAGAACCAAAAAAATCATTGGACAGATTGCACCAAACATAAATTCAACTGATATCCTACTCCCAAGAAAAACACGATGCACACCACCAGCACAGCTTTGGAACGGAAAATCTCTAAAACTTCTAACAAATCTTAGCAAAATTAATCCAAACCATTATCCTTCGAAAATCTGCCCATTATGCAATCTATCAGATCATGACGTCCATCACCTGTTCAACTGCAATATGATACCAACTTTTCCTAATCACAATCGACCCAGCTGGAGTGGCTGACTTGCTGACTTTCATATTCTGTGAGAAACACTCAAAAGTGTCTTCTACTAGAATAGAAACATCTACTATGGTCTAAGGTTAAATGCTCTTATTATTTTCGGAATAAGTGCTATTGTCTGAAAATAAATACATTTTTCACTAAAGATGATTTGAAAAGTGACGCGAGTCTGGTGGAAATCAGTCCGTTATTGAGCATGTACTGGTGAAAAAGCAAGAATAGTAAAAGATGTGTCAGTAATGAGCCGGTAACACCGGAAATCATTTATCGCTAGACACAAATTAATTGTTTTCAAACTGAAATTGAGGGAACGGTTGAAGAGTAAAAAGCCAAGGCGTGTCGAAAAATTGCAGGTTATGGCGCCAGTGGCCGTGTATTCGAAAGCATACACGGTCAGCAGCCTGTGTATGCTGGAGTATGCTTTAGCATACACAGTTTAGGCGATGCTGCCGTGTATGGCTAAAGCATACACAGTCATCAAATAATGTATGCAATAGTTGGCCTATGCTTTTTACATAACATTATTTAAGAACAATGTAAAATATTGGACTTTTTAGGAAGATTTTTGTATGAATTTTTGAATCTGATTCAATAATTAGACGTTTCCTCACACATAGTATTTATTGTCTCAGTAAAAATCTGCCTTCGGCTGTATTAAAGAATCGGACATGCTAAATTTTGGGGTCAGGAGGTTGGCGGCCACTGGAACGATGTGTATGGGAGCGATCTTCGATATCATAGTTCGCTGAAGTCAAAGAAGAATGACAATGACTGTGACGACGACGATGATGATGATGAGGAAGAGTAAGAGGACGACGACGATACTGCGCAGTATAACTAATGTGCTATTTGAATTCAAAGCGGCATTAGAAAAGTGTGTTTGATGATACGCTTGATCTGTGCGTGTTAAGAAGTAATGTTTTGCATTGTTAAATTATATTGCACCATTATTAAAATATAAGATTACAGAACGTCCTTAATAATAATGGTAATGTTACAACCTTGTATTCAGTGTATGTTTTCTTGTTTGAAGTGCTGGGCTTATGTCGTTGTCGCAATGAATCGTATAAGAACTTTGCACCGTCATCCTGCGCCAATCAGCACAGAGTCGATGCGCCAGAATCCTTATGCACTGAAACTCTTCCGCAAGTGCATTGACGGTGGTGCATTTAGGATCTACGGTCATTGGGTTAAGCGAGGTGATCATCAGAATAGGGCTGCGCTTTTTGAAAACACCATCAAGTGTGACATGAAACTCGTCAACGCCGTCGTAACTACGAATGATAGGTGATCACTTTACCAATTTATGGGTTTGTTTCCTGCTAAACTAAAGCTTTCGTCATTTAGAGGGTGAATTAATCATTGCTAACATCTCGACTTCGAATGACTAATCTCTGAATATGTTATTTTTTGTGTGTAGTGTACTTTGTGTGTGATGTTATTGACAATTGTGGTTAAATTGCATGTATGGTTTAATAAAGTTTAAGTTTTCTTTCACTTCATTTATGCACCGTGTAAGTATGTACTGCATCAGAAGGTCATATATTAACTTACCAAATGTTTAGTCTGTAAATAAATAAAATTCTTTAATTAATCATGTCCAATTTTTTATTCTGTGAATAAATAAAAATAATATAATAAAATCATTGTTTTCGTGATTACTATTTGGATGCAGTCATTATTTGTAGTGGCAGTTTTTGTCGATCACTGTTTTATGATTGCTGTTATCCACGCACATTTTTGTCTTGGCAGCCACATGAACAAGCGTACAATCATGTAGAGTGATGAAATTAATGTCCTTGTGTAAATAAGCAATATGCAACATAGTAAATATGCAACATCGTAATCATTATTTTGGATCCATTCGCATACGGTCATTAGGTGAACATTTTTAATTAACTGGGTAATAATTAAACTGGCCTGAATACTAGAAAGTCACACCTTATGACCTCCCAGCCTCCCAGTCACACTACCTATCTATCTTTACTTTATTACCTTTAATTGATAGACTGATCGATTTATTGAAACTGTGAGCACATCAAATTAGCTATGCAAAGTTGATTATTTGCAACGTTAGTTCTACAAATGGCTCAAAACCGCATCACACCCTGTGGCTGTCGCGGTGTTGTGCCTTGGCGCCTCAATCTATTGGGTTCGACCCACCCTTTCAGATGTGACGTGCCGCACCTCGTTTGGAAAAACAGGGGGTTCGAAAAAGAACATAGTGGGGATCGGCTGAATTCTTAGTCGCCACCGCCCCCACCGCTCGTCAGAAAATTTTGTACTGTCACGACCCTTCCCTCGCTCGTCAGATCGTCTGACCCCCACCTGTTTTTTTAACAAATCCCACACTGAAGACATAATATTATGACATGCAGACCTATAGCATGGCATGCATGACATACATGATATGTAAGACTAAGTAAGACATACATGACATATATGACATGCATGTCAAGTCATATATGTCATGCATGACATGACATGAATGACATGCAGACCTGAGCATGACATACAGTACATGAAAGAGACAAAGAGATATACACGAATGCGTTGTCAGATTTGTGTTATTGATTTAGATCGCTCTGCACAAAACTGCCTGTTAACATTACATCATTCATACAATTACAATGGAAATTTTCACGGTTTATCACTCTACCGCTTCTTGCTTTAATCAAACTGATGCACACGCATCTATTATTAAACGCAAAAGCTAGACTTCTTATGGATTATAATGTCTAGAAAATTTATCGGCAGTGCTTTTGGGGAAGTTGATGATCTTTATCCGCCCGTATTACAATGACATCATGAGAATATGTATGATGGAAATGCGTGTGTAAAGTACAAAGGAAAAAAGAGAAATTGGAAACTATTATAAACCTAATTAATGACGCATAATTAAAAACTGATAACTTCTAAACTGAGCGATCAATTTGTAATCGCTACCTAAAAATATGATACATTAAAACGCTTGAGGTGGTTGTTCAAAAAGGTTATTGTATTTTTGGCTGAAAAAAATCCAGTTCGGTTAACATTTTTCACAGAATATTAACTTTTTACGTAAACCGGTTCGCCGATAGGAAGCTTTGTCAAAATGACGTTTGGCCGAAAGGAAATTTCGCCAAAGTATGTTCAAAGTAATGTAATGCTGAGAGATTCCGATGCACTCGCTTGGGATCACACTTAAAAAAGTACAATATCGTAATGATGCTTTGTTTTTTTCTGAAAAAAACGCCTTTTGGCGAAATTTCATTTGCGCAAACTTGTCTTAAGGAGGCTTCGTCTTTTCGTCGATACGTCTCTTCGGCGAAATATTTTTGGACGAAATGTCTTTTCAGAGAATTATCTTAGTGTAGGCGACTGGATTTTCCCGCGAAACCTCTGGTTATTGTTTACAAGATGGAAATCAAATGTGATAATATCAACAACGTTTATTAGTATTGTTTATTCACTCTATGTATGTAAGATCCCTCAAAGAAATCAGAAGATTTTTCTTCATTGAACAACGTTCAAGACAACACTTCTGTGCTGTAAATTACCACGAATTTAGATTATACTTGTAGATAAAAAGTATGCTATATTTTACAGTGCTAAAAGAGTAACTTCCATGCACGTCTGTCAAAGCAGTGACTCCACACAAAAAACACTGTGTCATATCCTACTCGTGACACTATAAACACAGATATACGACAGCAAGCTTTTTATTATTCTACAATTAATAAACAGTGTGACGAACACCTCGGCT